>MU224043.1:437818-485872 GCA_018584345.1 Thuja plicata | reverse complement strand
TAGACTGTCAATAGGATTTAGGAAAATCTAGTGCTACTTTCATGAATCAACCTTTTTGGCACTCCTTGGGATGTACCTCAATATATAGAAGACTGTTAAGTCCTGCTCTATTAAGAGACTTGATGCTCCAATGGTTAAACTAAAACAAAATGACCTGTTTCTAATGAAACTTGAATTGCAAATTTTCAGATCTATTTAAGTACATTACCTCTCTGATAATGTATCAATTCAATTCTTTGTGCTCCACACTTTCTTCTCTGTGATGCTGTGCTTCACTGTTCATCGTTGTCTGTAGAATTCTTTATCTCTCCTTCACCTTGAATGATCAGGACATTATGAAGTTATCCTTCATCAACTTCTCTTCAACATCCTCTTTCTATTCACTCTCCCTTTGTGTGATTATTTTATTGTTATTCAGAAATGAATTAAGCTTGTTTCTTATATAGACATGATATTCACCATTTCTTGATTCTTGATTCTTGATTCTTGGCATGAAAAACAATCCAGCCAATTTGATTTAAAGCATAACTCCTAATTTATCTTGTAGTTTTCTTCTTGCCAACTATACAAATCTTCTTTAAATCAATCACTTAACTCTGGTCAAATAAAAAAATGAAAACAACTAGTTAAGTCTATCTTTAGCTCTTGCCAACTAGATATTTTGTCATTTTCTGAACTCTCTGTTCTGTTGGTCAACTTTGCAGTTAGTCATTGGTGACAACTGGCAGTTCCATTGGTGTGAATCCAATTAGCTTCAGGATCTCCGTCCGTTGGGCATCATTGGATTTTACTCATTAGGCATCCTGTGATTTTTCTTCATCGAGCAACACTGTCTTCTGCTCGTCGAGTATCACTGTGACTTTGGTTCTTTTCCTTTACCGATGGTGTGCACTCCGTCGGTGTTTATCTGTCACTTAGTGAATAATTGACTTTTATGCATTGCTGAAAGAATAATCTTTGTTCCATTGACTCTCTGAAGTCTTTGGCATTATATACATGACCATACAAATGATATCAAGTTGACATCAATGACAATACAAACCATTAACTGATTTAATTCCTTGCATTATCTTCAACTTAACATTATCAAACATTCAATCAGTTACATGTCATCAAAAAGGAGTTTCAATGTCTATGATGTATTATTTTGAATGTTATTGCATTCTTCTCTTTGAGAGAGAAGTCTAAGGTGAAAGCCCTTGTTTCCACCCTCCAGGATGAGCCATGGTGAATCCACCCTCTGAGGTGAGTCAAGGTGGATGTCATGTGTGATTACATGAATTATGGTCCCTCCTATGAACATTGGAGAAAGGTGACAAAATTTTGAAAATAAACACTTGTATTTGATTGATGTTGTGAGGTGATGACTTTGCAACATCTCCATCATGATGTATATCATGTGACTTGATATCCATGGACATGTCATGATGGTTAGGATCTCTTAGACATCATGGTAGATATCATAAGGCCGATATCATTAAATAAACCATAGATGATTTAGAGATCTTTATGGTGGATATTATGTGACGTAATATCCATGGACATGCCATGATACACTATCTATATGGTAGACATCATGAGACATGATGCATGTGCACATACATGGATATTTGTGAGATATGGTTAATATCACGTGACTTGATATTCTTTCTCATACCATATCTCTTGATATCACGGTGAGGTGATATCTATACTTGTGGGATATGGTGAATATCATGTGACTTGATATTCTTTCTCATACCATATCTCTTGATATCACAGTGAGGTGATATCTTCTATATTTTTGATATGGTGAATATCATGTGACTTGATATTCTTTCTCATACCATATCTCCTGATATCACGGTGAGGTGATATATTCTCTATTTGTGAGATATGGTGAATTTCACGTGACTTGATATACTTTCTCATACCATATCTCCTAATATCACGATGAGGTGATATCTTCTCTTTCTCACAATTAACCGACCTGACCCCTTCCAATCTGTAGATAGTGAAGTTTTTGTGGGTGCCAACCCCACTAGAGTTTTTACCTTCTAACAGGGGTTTTCTACATTACCATATCTTGTGTTATGAGTCAATTACTTTCATGAATGTTTCTATGAATTTTTACATGTTTGTTAAATTTTATGAATTGATATATCTTACACAAAGATAGTATAGTACAAATGGTTGGTTATACAATTGATTACACAATGGATAAAGGTTAAAAGAGATAAAAGTTTTAGAGGTACTGATTCACCCCTCCCCTCTTAGTACACACTTCCCATTGTTTCCAACAATTGGTATTAGAGCTAGATCTCTTATTTGGAAAGTTTAAAGATTTAAGAGAAAAGATCATACAATGGAGAAGTACAGGCTTGACAAGAGTATTGAGAATCATAAGCTAGAAATCTAGATCTTCTATGAGCAGTATAAAGAAGCTAGAATCAAGATGAGATAGTTACTGGATGAAAGAAATATTATGGCATCTCACTGTAATGAAACAGATTACCATGAAGAAGAGATACCAGATCTATTTGAGTCTTTAAGACCCACAACTAGAAAAGCATCAAACACATCAGAGGAAAGCATCACAAGCTTAAATGAAATCGATCAACATTTGGCTGGACAAGTGAAATCTCTACAAGTTAGTCAAGAGACACATATGGTAAGAATGATTGATGTCATGAACAATGCTAGACAAGCTGAGAAAGAAATAACACTAGCTATTGATGACAGGAGGAAGATTACTGAAAAGATACAAGAGAAAGAGTTAGAAATACAAGACTTATAGAACATCATCATGAGATTACAAATCAGATTATTCTTATGAGTCAAGAGGCAAATAGAATGAATACATAACTCATTGAAAGAATATAAGATATTGGTGAGCTAAGGGAAGAAAACTAAAAGATGAAATAAGAAGTAAGAATTCAACAAAAACATAATGAAATAATTAAGAGAGATGAAGAAAGAAATAAAAGGATGGATGATTTTATTGATGGACAAAGGAGAGCCAACAACAACACCGGACTAGGCTATACTAAGAATGGAGAATCACCCAATCAAGCTGATCCAAAGAATGTCTATGAAAATATGAGACCAAGAAAGATGACATGTAATCACTGTGGAAATCAAGGCCACATATCAAATGTATGCAGGAGAAAAATGAAAGGTATTCCTAAATCCACATCTTCATTCATAGGAATTTGTTATAAATGTAACAAGAAAGGAAATAAAGCATATGAATGTAAATCTAAGGTGAAAAAACCCAAGAAGGAAACCTACATGGAAAAATACTATCCTACTTGAAAAATGCATGGGCACACATCTCTTGAATGGTGGAAGAAGAAAAAGCAAGCATGGAAGCCTAAAGGTCAAGAAACTGCTTATCAACTGAAAAGAGTCGGTAACCAATATGTTTGGGATTACAATACATGGGAAAATTGTACAGAATGTGGAAGATTTGGTCACATAGCTGCAAACTGTATGAGACAATGGACAAGAAAGTCTAGAGGCTAGACTAACCCTGAAATAAAATGTCTAAACTATCATAAAGTTGGTCATCTGAAGAAATAATGCAAAGACCGAATGACAGAGACCAACACCTTTTAAATGGAAACACTATTGAAGACATCAGGAAGATGAGAAACAAAATGTGGAGGAAAGCTACAAACATTGATGAAGCTGGATAGAGAAATGCAATTGGTGACACATTATCCAATGGATCTGGTGACATCCCCACCCCCACCTAAGAAGAACAAGTAAGTTTGGAACTACATTATACCAAGTCATATTTTACATCACTTCCATTATAAATAGTTAATATGCCAAATCAACATGATTATAGATGCACTATAGTTTTACTTGTTATAATTCTGTGAATTCAATCTCATCAGTCAATACATATTGGAAAATGCATCAGTGTACACACAAAGCTAAGTTGCCTACACTTATTGAGAATTTTCGGTTAACATATAAAGGCTAACATTGCTAGTGTAAATTGAGATCCATCAGTAATCATGTGAGTTGACAAAGTTGTCTTCACCATACACCGAAATCTTTCGGTGAAAGAAACAAATTAACAAGCTGCCCCAAAGCATCACATTTTCACTAAAAGAGAAGTTAGTGCATCACTCAACGACTCTGTCTTCATACACTGATGAGTGGTTAAGCATTAATGACTCGACTTAGGGAAAAATCTATAAATAGATGACTGAAGGGTTTCATTCTTCACCAAGCGATTAGAGAAAAGCGACAAGAGAGAAACCAGAGCATGAAGCAACAACATTGTAGAGTGATTCCAAATCAATTCACAAGCACTCCAACAGACTCCTAACAACTATAGGGGTTAAATTAAGTACCAACAAAAACCAAGAACTCTATTTATCATTTGCAGGAAAGCCCTAATTTTAGAATCAATGACAACTACATCAAGAACCGCTAAGCTCAAGAATGTTAAGAAGAACAAGGTCAACCTAATAAAGAATAGTATATGTGAGGAAACTAAGTATAAGATATGCCTAGAGGTTGCCTCACAACCTAAAAATGTTGGTGCATTCTCAATAATACCAGCTAGGGTTTTGCTTGTCAAAGACGTGCGAGCATATATACACTGTAAAATTATTGAAATCAGAGACTTGGAAGTTGAACAAGCTTTCAAGAAGCTTTTTAATAATGATGACACAATAAAAAATGAGCACAAACACATTCAGGTAAAAGGTTTCATAAATTACCTATGGTTCCCGAAGGAGTTCAAGACCGAATGGATTTGGTTAGTACTAAGGAGTATACATGACTGAAAGTTATGGTTGGATGAACCTAAACTGATAACTAGGGATGTCATACACACTATCACCAGTTATCCCATAACTGACAAGGTAAAGGCACTAAAGCACCCGCCTAAACTTGAAATTGAGAAGAATACATGAGACACATGGGATGGAAGAGGACTTAAAGTATCCATCATCAATGATGATGAACTAAAATTTGGATCATGTGTCTTAGGATACAAGTTATTTTAGGCTAGTAGGATGAAAATCATTGTATCCAGAGTAGTGGATACAACTTACAACATTCTCAAGAAGGGATTGCAGTTGGATCTGTCAGAACTGATACTCAAACAATTAGAAGAGAACATGAAGACAATAAGAAATGCAAAGTCAAATTCATGTAAGTTTGGTTCTCTGATAATGTGCATATTCTTCTATTTCCAAGAATCTTTCCCATCTATAAAAAATGTGTAATGGGACACTACAAGACCAATGACCATACAGATTAGCGAGTTCATAGAATCACTAGGAGATAACTTTGAGTCAGTCATGAATGAATACTCTGTTGGATTCAAAGATAGAATGCATAAGAGAGTAAGGATTCCCAAACAGTTAATTGAAAAGTTCAAAATTGACATATGTTTTATGGTAGACACTGACTATACATACATCAAGCCAGCTATACCAAGAACAACATGACTATCTCCACTTGACTATGAAGTAAACATAGATCAAGCATCTAATGCAATTGAGGCATTGATAAATGAGCCATTAGATAAAACACAACCTAATTTTGGTACGTATGAAGAAGCCAAAGAAATGATTAAAATTAGCTTGGTTGTGAAGAATATTAATAGGAAGAAAGACAAGATGGTTAAGAATTTGAAGAAAAGACTATCGGTAACAGAAGAAGAAATTGAAAAGATAGAAGAAACTGAGGGATAATCACCCATTGGTGAAGTTGAGAAGGAGAGTGACTCAGAGTCTACACAGTTAGACACACCACTACCTCCACCAGCAAAGAAGCCAAGGACTACTGCTGCATCCAGAACCAGGAGTCAGACAACAAATGATACAAGTCCTTCACCTATAAAGAAAGGTCAAGTAAGGACCTATAGGAGGAAATCTCAAACACGGAAAAGGGGACCAACAAAAACAAGAAAGTTTCTAAGAACAAGGGAAGACATTGAGGACACCGAACATGATGAATCTGTCCAAAAGGAAAAGAATAAGATTCCTGAAACTATTGATGAAGTCTGTTCCTCAATTATCAAATTAGGTACAGTCAATGATAGAAATATTAAGAAATGGCTAACATTGGATCCAGTGGATCAAAATAAAATTGAAGAGGCAATTATCAAAATGATGTGCATATTCAAATATCTCCCAATACAACTAAGAGATAATATGCCAAAAGAACTTCAAGATAGATTATTGAAAAGATGGACATCTACCTTACACTCTAAGAAAGAGATTAGAGAAAGATCCCTAGTATTTGTCACGCCCCCCAAATAAAAAATGGAGGAAATTAAAGAGATGATGAAGAATCACTCCAAAAGGTTCTCACCGAAGTTGAGATCTTACCAAGTGCTTCAAGGAAATCTACTGGAACTAGACAGGAAGAGTGAGGCCAAATGGAGAAAGATACTTGATATTCCTAAAAAGGATACAAATCCCTAGCCACAAATAGCTCTTACCAAAAATCTGCAGAGAAAGGTTGACCAGACTATACAGATCCCCAAACAAATTACTATCACTGATGTAGAATTGGACAAAGAAGAATTGAACACAACAGGAAACAAGGATATGGATGTTGCAAATGAAACATGGCTAGAAAATACTATGGACAATACTATTATTGACATCAGCGATGATCTTGCAAGTGAAATTCACAAAGATGAATATGTCACTATTGTCAAGGATCAAACCAACAAACATGACACTACAACAGATGTTGTACAAGTACACATACCGGGCCAGATGCCATTATTGATCTAGGAAATCAATATAATCTCATAGAAGGAGAAGACCCCTAAGCCCAATGCAAGCATACCCAAGGATAAGGTTAATGATGAGAAAAAAGATACATCTAGTGAAAAGAAGGATACAACCGATGAACAGGTAGTCATCGGTGAAGAACAAAAATATGGTAATCAAAATGTTACAAATATAGATCACACACAATAAATAGATGGAGACCAAACAAAAAAAGATGCACAATTGAAAGATAAAGAAGAAGTGGAAAAAGATAAATATGAGAAAGATAAGACAGTTGATACCACACCGAAGGAAACCAAAGGAGAATCTGTAGATACAACGAAGGTTGAAAAGGAGACATCCTCAAACAACCAAAAGGAAAACACTGAGAAGCAAGAAAAATGTACAACACCACATAAACCTTCCTCTAGCACATTATACCAAGCAAAAAAGATGGCTATAGTTTTGCATACAGGTGCATCACAGAAGAAGAAGAAGAAAAAAAATTGTAGACGTCCAAAAATATTAATGTTATTATTAATATTAAATTCCCTCTTATTCCTCTAACTATTTAATTCAATCTAGAGACCTACCCTAAGCCTACCCTATTCCTACTCTACTCCCATCACCTCACTTCCTAAGCATACTTACCTACCTAATTTTCCTTTGATCATACTTAAAGGGTGATTCCTAACCTTTTTAAGGCTAATGGAATGCTCACCCATGTGGGAGAATTCCCCCCAAAATGGGCACCCATTCCTCTTTAAGGCTCTTTACTTCTTTGTCCCCCCACTTGGAATTATTGAGCCACTCAATATTTAATGCTATATTTGACTCCAAAATAGCCATCCCTTCCAAGCCATGTGTCCAAAATGGCCACCCATTCCTCTTAAAATCTCTTTACTCCTTTGTTCCCCCACTTGGAATTCTTGAGCCACTCAAATATTAATGCTATGTTTGACTCCAAATTAGCCATCCCTTCAAGCCTATGTGTCCCTTATGTGGATCTTATGTGGATGCCACATAGATTCCACCTCATCCAAGCTCTCCTCTTCTCTCCCAAAAGTCTATAAATAGAGGCCTTCTCCTCTTGCATTATCATCTCTCATTATGCATTGTTATTATGCTAGAATTGCTTTAGATTTTCATAGTTAGTTTCATGTTTTCATGCTTAAATCACTTAGAAATCACATGCTAGGATCAATTTGGAAAATGAATCATAAGATTATTTCTTGTATTGCATTTCATTATCATAGTAGCATAATCATTTGAAGAATTTGAGACTAGTTCTTCATACTAGCTCTTGAATCTCTTCTTTTGATCCCAAACCTTGAATTCATAGTTGCATTTTGCATTGGGGATCCATTTCATTTGTGTGTTTGAGAGAGAACACCCACATCCAATCCAAAAATAGAAAATCAAACAAGCCTCATGGGTACAACTTGTTTAAGCTCTATCTGATGATATGAGGATACTTTGTTTTTGTCTTGCATGATTTTATCTCACTTGGATTTCAGATGCTAACCCTCTAATGATTTCTTGTTTGTGATTGATTGTAGGTTGACATTTTCCTCATACTACACAAAAAAGAACAAGTTGGAAGTCACACTTGAAGAGATCATAGAAATACCAAAGTGTGACCCAACTAATTTAGATTTTGAATCACTCAAAGAATATGGAGAAATCTTTCAAAGGAAAGCTTTGCAAGAAAAGATTAAGAAGCAGCACTGAGACTCATTGGTACTGGAGACCACAAGAGATATCTTAAGAAAGATAGTTCCTGAAATTGATGTTGATCAAAATGCCTCCATTCTAGATCAACTTGCCATTCTCACCGATGCCATCACAACACAGAACATAGATGTAGAAAAGGCAATTGAGGAGCGAGAAGAATAGAAGTTTCAATATAAATTGACAGAAAAGATTAGCCAAGAAGTGGTAGAAAATAAGGTAAAGCTTTCAAAATTATCAAATGAATTAGATCCAATAATTACTAAAGCTGTTTCCTTAATCCAAAAGCTATGCACTTTAGAGAAATTTACAAAGGATAACAATGATAAGACTAAAAAGATCAATTTCGATCTAAATGCAAGTGCACAAAGTCCAACCACAAATGGAAATGCAATCAAATTTCATTATGAGAAGATCATAGAGATCAAAATATGAAGACAAGAAATTTGGGAAGAAGAGTCATAGTTCAGAGAGGAGGTTACTGAGATACAGGCTCTACTATTATCGAACCTCACACTTCTACAACAACACATAAGTTTAGCAAGGAAACTTATTGCCACCCCTGAGATGTTTGTAGAAGACAACATCTACAACATGCATGCCTGAATCACATTAGAGCATATGGATCTTGAGAATTTAAAGGAGAAATGGGAGAAGATGATGGAGGAAATGCAGACCTCTCACTCTCATATTTTTGATAAGCTATAGGTATACACCTTTTCCCTTACTATCAAAAAAGGGGGAAAAGGAAATGATATGTATAGAGCATATAGTAAAATGGGGAAAAGGAAATTATAACACAAAAGGAAAAGGAAGAGATAGTATAAAGATAAGTTTACACACACATATACTATACTATACTGACATATGCATAGGGGGAGTCATGAAATGACTAAGTAATATACAAGGTGTACCTACTATAAACTTTGTTAGTATTCTACACATCAGTTTTTGATACTAATGTCAAAGTGGGAGATTGATGATGTAAAGTTTTTCCATTAGTATGCAAAGAGAAAAAAATTGTAATAATCTATCAGTTACACTACACCAAAATTTAGGTTTTCAGTTTAAACCGAAATTGCTAAGTAAAGGGAAACCTAACGATACAGTTTTCAAGTGTAAATCGACAGTGCAACCCGAACATGATAAAGTGGAACCCAACAAGAGTAAACTGATAGTGGAACTCAACAAGTAGAATACAGTGCAAACTAAGAGAATAGAAAAGAAGGGAAAACTGATAGACAATTCAACCAAGGAACACCAAAAGATAATCAAACTGATTTCAGAGAAAACCGAGCATCACACACTGAAAGTCAGTTATATCTTGAGAAAAGTGGATTTGAATTCCACATCAGATAAAACAAATACATTATATATTAGAGTTTTGATTTGTTTTAAATCCATTTCTTGAGGAATAAGAAACATTATTGTAATTGTTTTAATCAGCCTAACTGATTAAAAACATGCAGACTAGGAGATCAAGGTCAAGTTGTAAACCTTTGATCATAGAGTTAGTTTTGTACTACGCGAAACTAAATTAGGTCAATCTATGTTATAAATAGATGTTGTAATCATTAATTTGAGATGGATGAGAGGATGATTGTAGCCAATGATCACATCTATGGATCAGACTGATAGTTTCAAGAAGCAGAACAACAAAAGATGAATTTGGTTATCAAGAACCAAGAACAGAGGCTACCAAGCAACAAAGGTATTAATAAATCACATTAGGTGATACATTTATACATGTGATTTGTAATGGATCTATAATGAGAAATTTTTAGATTGAACACACTCAAGTCAATGAGTATTTTTGTCTGCATTCTAACAAGTGTAGCAAATAGAATAAATCCTTTCAAGAAAGGTGGATTTAACAATCCTATTGTAAAATTTTTAACCGAGTGCACACTAAACAGTGTTTCTAAATCTCTTAATAGAGTAGACCTTAACCAGTCTCCACATAATACTCCTAACAGGGTAGATCATCAAAAGTGATCAAATTGTAAGCCTTAACTACCCCCTTCTAATCTGCAGATAGTGAATTTTTTGTGGGTGCCATCCCCATCACAGTTTTCACCTTCTAACAGGGGTTTTATACGTTACCATATCTTGTGTTATGAGTCAATTAATTTCATGAATGTTTCTATGAATTTTTACATTTTTGTTAAAGTTTATGAATTGATATATCTTACACAAAGAAAGTATAGAACATATGGTTGGTTATACAATTGATTACACAATGGATAAAGGTTAAAAGAGAAAATTTTTAGAGGTACTGATTCACCCCTCCCCTCTCAGTACACACTTCCCATTATTTACAACAACTAATCAGTGTCTAACTCATCTTTGGTGCTTGATGCTTGTCTTTCACTTGGTATTTGGTAAATGTGACTAACTTACATAATATTCTACTGACTAACTCTGTCTATCTCGGTAAAGTAACTCTTTCTGTCATAACTTTAACTCTTTGCAATTTCTAAATTAATCAATCAATTCTACCCATTTGATAACATCAAATATATAGTAGAAAAAAACTATTTCATCATTACTTCATCATTGTCTGATCTATATTTTTCATCCATTTAACTTCTCCTCTTAAGATATGGTAACATAATAAAAATCAATAATCAATTTCTTGCCATCAATGACAAAACAACAACTGATCAAACCATTTCTAAAATCATGATACTCTATATCACTCAGTCTCCATAATATCCATTATATCTTCATCAAATGATTAAAAATCCCCCTCTTTGTCATTGATGGAAACCACTATAACAATTTTATAGCAATTGATGATGGCAATACTCAAATTCATAACTGAACTCCCTTTCAGTTGATATTTCTATTTCCAATTTGATCTCTAAAATTTCAATATGAATCTCCCTCTTTGATAAATATTTTGTTCCTGTAGCATACATTTTGGTTATCCTTCATGAGTAAATAGTAGCAATAAATTCATTATTTCCCAATTCATCAATATCTCCCTTAATGATAAATGCCATCAATTCATTCTCTCCCTCTTTGACAACAATGCCAAAAATTCATACTCCCAAAAACTTGTTCCAGTAGTGGATTATACCTGACATGTGTTGGAATTATAATATGGGAAAGCAATAACTGAGGGGGGGGGGGGGGGGAAATTNGGGGGGGGGGTAAATTAGATCTATAAAACTTTCACACTTCTAAAAAAATTGATTCAACCATGTATTCATAAACATAAACAAAAATGTTGTAATAGATCTAACATCTAATCATATCCATAATGAACACATAACACAAATATTTGGTAACCCAGAAACCCTTCAAGGTAAAACTGGGGTTGGGATGAGACCCACAAATCTTCACTAGTGTAGTAATAAAGTGTGCCTATAAGGGCTACAAAATTTGATCACTTCTGATGATCTACCCTGTGAGGGTTCTACCCTGTTAAGAGCTTATAGACTTATAAAATCTACCTTGTTCAAGGATTTAAACTTACAACAAAGTAAGAAATTTGTTAAGAGATTTACAAAGGCCTGTTAGGATCACTCTGCTAAGATATTTAACCTAATTAACTTGATAGAATGTATCAATACCTAATCCTTTGTTCTAAACTAAAAATGATAATAAATGATCTCCTCTTTCCAACTCTTGAGTGATCTCTCAATCTGATATATCTCTATTCTTCTCTTCACTTCTATGCTCGGTTACCCTATCTGGTCAATCCTTCAGATATGAAAAACATGCATACACACCTAATCTTTTCTTTTCACATTCGTATCCATACACATGCATAGATTATGGTTTCAAGCATCCCATATATAGATCACTGACAAAACATCCAGATCAAGATCAACGATCTAGATTCATCACATTTTGCTGCTTAGGCATCCCTAATTTTGATTGGTTACATGGCTTGCATAGGGATTCATGGTCTCAAAAATACTGTATAATTAATGCATTAAATATCTGTGAATGATCATTAAATGTTTCATATAATTTGGCCAAAATGGTTTACCTAGGTATTTGTGCCATTCCAAACACATATACAAAAATTGTCTTACTCGGTATATGTAAACTCTGGTGCTCAGTCAATACTATCTCACTCGACATATCCATATGTTGTCACTCGACACTAACTCTTCTATGAAACTCGACAATCATTCTACTTGGAAACTATTGAGTACTCGACAACCACTAACTTGCTCAGAAGTAACTACTACTCGGTCAATACATTATATTATACAAGTCATTTACATTGCTTGACCTTAGTGGTATGGCTCGGTCACAGTGATGATCAAACAACCTACCTTGATTATGACTAAGTGTGTGACACTAATAGAAAAAAAAATTGGAGATCAAAAATATCCCCCTTTGACATTAGTAGAAAAAACACTTTGTCATGACTCTTCAGTCCTTTAAAATAATAGTACTCAAGTAGACTTAGAACTCCCCCTAGGATTCTGACTTGGTCTTCATAAAGATATCACTTCATATACAACATATGTACATAATTCCAAAAGAAATGTTATACCTTATAACTTATTTTTCCTTTATTTCCCCTTTGATGATATTCATTATATTTCCCCCTTGTTTTTTTCACTCTTGTCTACTGGGGTTGTAGGGGCCAGACCATACTTGTCCAAAAGTGGTGTATGAATCTGTAGGATCATCACCAATGCATTATCTCAACTGGTTCTGACATATTCTAGAACCTGTAACTTGATTTCTACCTCGACAACTATATCAATCAAACTCTCTGCAATATTCATAGGTGAATCTTTCTGTGCTAATTCCTTTGCTGCTTTCACCTCTTTTTGCATGACCTCCAAATGAGGTATCAATATAGTGTGAATAGAAATCAATTTATCCCTTATTTTTCCATCATTAGACATGAGCTCGGCTAATATCCCTTGGGAATGTGTTAGCATGTTAAAATGAATAGAGGTGGAACTTGCATCCATGCTTAGTGAATGTCCTGTTACTTCAAATCCAATTGTAGCTTCTCAATAAGTTGTTGATTCTCCTTTGTAAAGAATTCTATATCACAAAGTTGTTTGTACAAAGAAAGAGCATTTTCTAAAATTTCTTATAGGTTTCTTACCATATTAGAAAGTGCAATCTGCTTCATAGTAAGCTTTGGTACAACTTTCTCAAGTACTTTGGTCTCAAAATTTCTCTCAGACCGTTGCGCGAGCTTCTCATTTGTATCGATATCATCATTGTTCACCTTTTGAACAATATGAACCAATTGATCTAATATAGGTGTCTTCTCATTTAGATCTTGAAACTCAAATGCATCAGAAAAGATATCTTTAATCTCATGTAATACATGCTTCTATTGATGTTCCCTTTTTAATTCCTCTTGCTTTCTCTTCCTGTTCAATAAATCTTGCAAGATTAGCATTTGATCATAAGATAATTTATTAGTATCCCATTGTGGAATCACTATAAGTTGATCAAGTGTTACTTCAATGCTTAGAGACTTGTCCTTTTTATTCTTATGTGACTTCTTCTTCTTGGTCTTTGGTGAGCTGCTACTCGGTCTCTATTAGGCTTTCAAGGTACTGGTATCACCACTGATTGAAACTAAATCCTTCTGAGTAATAATTACCTACTATTTAGGTGTATCAACACTCTTGATTTTAGTGTATGCAATAGGTGTGACATTAGGTAACTATACTAATACTTGAATAGACTCTTTCTCCTTAGGTTCCCATTTCTCCTTAGTTTCAAGAGTCTTTCTCTCCTCTGTGTCTCCTTCATGTGATTTAGAGATATTTGATATAGACTTATCTACTTGATCTTCTTTTCTCTTATCTCCTTCTTCATTGACTTCAAGGGTTTCCTCGATAGGTGAATCTAAAATTGTGAATGTTTCTTTACCCTGTTCCTCAACATTTAAACCTTGTGTACCCTCATCAGTTGCTAAATCCTTAGTCTGTTCATCCTCAACCTTATCCTTCATCTCATCCTCAACATTATCAGGCTCATAAATATCTTCTTTATTGTCAAGCTCAACTTTTTTTGATGTGCCTTCATCTTTTTTCTTGTCCACTATCAATCCAAAGATTATTTTCCATATTAATTCGCTCTATTGAACAACTCCTTCAACATCCTTCTTCATTATAGAATAAAATCTCAATTTAGGAATGTATATTTTCCTATATTTCTCTATGAATTTAGCTCTCTTCTTCTTTGTCAAGTCATGCATAATTTGAGCTAATGCTCCTTCTTTGATATGCCTTTATGTCATAATGACATGCTACCATCTCTCATCAATCTTAATTTATAGTTCATCAGGGACTAGATTCCCAATCTCTAATGGTATCATCTTATATGATGCTAACACATCCATCATTGCATCTTCTATCTCTTCCTTATCAATTTTACTTAACTTTTCAAACTTAATAAACTTGAATCGAGACAAACTTGCTGAATTCCTGATGTTGTGACAAATCTCATCAACATTAGTAGGATGTATGTGTGTAGCAATTTTGAATTTGCTGATGTCCTCTATTTCTATCAATTCTCCATCTTCGTCATCTTTTACCAAAATGTATTTCCTTCTCGGCTTCCCCTTAGGGTGGCTCGGCTCAGCTTCAGTTTGAACTTGTTTCCTTTTCCCTAAGCTCTCCCCTTCAACATTTTTTACTAACATTTTCTTTGGTGGCTCAGCTGATATTGTAATTGTAGATGCCCTGGTTCTTTCTTTGGATATGGCAGGAGGAGTAGATTTCTGCTGTGAACTCCTCTTCTTAGTTGACTCGAAAACCATCACTTTCTTACCCTTCTTGTTCACTTCCACATCTTCATCTTCACTTTCTTCAGAGTCACTAGATTGGTCCTCACCATGACCTTGTGTGATCTATACTGGCACATCTTCCTCCTCTTCTTCTTCTCTTAACATCTTCTCAAGATTCTTCTCTATTTTCTTTCTCTTCCTCTCCATGGCTACAACCTTCAAATCCGTGGTTATTTTTGATTTTGCTTCTTCATAATCCCAAATCACTTAGCCTTTTTATCAACTCCCTCTGCAAGTAAAGCTGTGATTGGTACAAATGTCTCATCTATATTTACTTCATAAGGTAATGGCCTTAGCCATGCTACCCCCAGTACTATATCTTGTACATAAGTGTAATTAGTATCAACTAGAAAGCAAACATCATCATAATGCTTCTCTACTAGTGATACAAGGATTATGCTCTTTAATCTCATATTTTTCTTAAACTCAACAAAGTAATTACCCATGAAATTGTCAAAATTATCTCCTAAATATTGTATGAACTCATTAATTTGTACTATTACAAGTTGGTCCTGACTCTATACTACATCTCCTATAGTAGGAAAATTATTCTGAACATAGAAAATATGCAAACTAACAAGGATCCAAACTTACACATAGAGTTCTTTGCTTTCCTAATTGATGATAGGTTGTCGGTAAGTTGAGTCATCTGTAGCTTGAAAAGATCATAAGTATGATCCTTTTTCACTATCTTCCATGCCTGATCAACCACAATACATGGGACACTATCCAATCTACACGATTGATAAAACTTATGTGCAATCACTCTAACTCTGAATTCAATTTCAAGATCTGTGATCGTTGAAATTGTCATTCCTCTCTTGTTCCACTCAGATAAAGTATTCTTCTCAATGTATTCCTTACTCTGACAATGCATAGTTCATTTCCCTTGCACAAGGGTAACTAGTAACTCAGTGGATGATATCTTTAGTGATCTTTACTAGTCCATTCTCCAGCCATAGACTCATATCATGTATTATGCTTAGCACTATCGTGATCCATTTGATTTTGAAGTCGCATGGGAAATCTAGGGCACAGACTAACCCTTTATTGAGAATGTGTTGATGTCTAGCCTTCAGTGCCCCATTTACACATAGTTTATTGTAGGCTTCCCTCAACTCAAAATCTCCAACTTCTTCAATTTTACACATGTAGCATGCTCTCACATCATGGATAATAAGAAATTTAGGCAGGATCGATAACAGGACTACCATAAGATATCCCTTCACCGCAGTCTCATGAACAACTCAGAAATTGGGCAGTGCACAAGCGTCTCTCTTGACCAACTAAACATTCTTCATTTCCTTGTCTTATCTCTTCAGTCCAATAGATTAACTGGCTGCCATTTCTATAAAATAGGGTTTGTGAAATAGATTCTGGGTAACCCGACGACAATGGGTCTTCAACTTTTCACAATGCTTGCCGATGATACACAGGTGGAATCTTTACAAATTTTTCTCAAGTCACTCTTGAATTACCTTAGAAATTCTTTTCAAACTCTAATCACTTTGTAAAATGAAAATGAATGGAAAAATTCATTATATACCCTCAAACGGTTGAATTAGGTCTTCAATAAATATTTCATGAAGTGTAGGTGGATAACAGCTGTCCCCAGTCCTTGAATAAATAGCTCAGTTAACTCATTCCATCACTTGGTCATAATAGTGACTCGGTCACTACTGACACTCGGTCAACATATCAACTCGGTCGATATGGGGGCTCGACATATGCTAATACTAATGCTCGACATCGACTATGCATATCAATTTTTTGCTCAGTTTTTGTCTCAGATATATCCTTATGCATCTTGTCTTATGCAGATATGGAATTTAATACATCTTATGTTAGGAACTGGTGTAAAATATAGCATTTGAGAAAATATTTCCTTACATACCTTTTTGATCTAATTAGAAGTAGTGTGATCACCTAATCCATTGGATTGGGTGATCTCAACTTCACTGGGTCCACTACTGTCGGCTTCTTCTTTATTTTTCCATCTCAGATTCATCTGATTCTTTATCTGATAGCAATAGGTGCTGAGGCTCTGGTCTTGCAGTCTCTCATGGTATGACTGATCTTATGACAACTATAACATACCAAACTTCCATTCATCCAACTCTTGGATTTACCTCTAAAGTGTGTCATTATACAATTTTCTGCAATATGACCATATTCACCACAATAATGACAACTATGTCTTGTATTGTAATCCCAATTAAATGTGTTACCTTTCCTTGGTGCATTTCCTTGTTTCTTGGATGTCCATTTGGATTTTACACTAGATTGAAAATCTTGAGTTCTATGACCAAACTTCTTGCAATTGTAACAATTTCCTTGAAATCTATGTGAAGCAGGTGTATTTCTAGTCTTTGACCTACATTCATGTGCCCAATATCCATGCTTCTTAGAGTTAAAGCAATATCCATTAAATTTAGGTTTAGGTTTGGACTTACCACTCTTGCTTCAACAAATGTTTGCTGTGTGACCAGGTTTCCCACAATGATAACATGTAGGTTTGTTGTTCTTTGGCTTTGCATTCCTCTGTTCTCCAGTCTTTGATGATTCTCCTTCTTCAGTGGATGACAGGTGTTCAGTATGTTCAAGTCTAGAGGTGTCATTATTCCTCCTTGGTGATCTCATTAGTTCCTCAAAGTATCTCAAGGCTTCATTTATTTTCTTTATCCTTTCAATGAGTTCTCTTTCAGATCTCAACTCATTTTTCATTTGATTGTTTGCAGATCTCAGATATGTAATTTCAATTTCTTTTCTTTTATTTCTTGATTTGCAAATAACAGTTGGTTGACCATGTCCAAATGACTGTTTGTGAGCTTCTTCACATCACTTTTCCTTTCATCAAGTTTGGTAGCCATCTACTTCTTATCTTCTTCTACCATTGTCTTTTCTTCCCCAACTTTCTTTTTCAGATGAATCACCTCACATAGTGTTATTGATTGAGTTTCTTGTTCTATCTTAAGACTTTTGACTCGTTCTTTCAGTTTTTTGTTCTTCTCCAATAGATCTTCAATTACTACATTACTTTATTTGGAATCTTCATTATCAAATAGAACTTCAATGTCTTCTTCTTTATATGAAGTGTCATTCAACTAAGTTGCCAATTATTTCCTAGCTTTTAAGGATTTTCTCAAAGATTCTCTTTCTATCTCAAGCTACTGTAGTCCTAGTTCGATATCAATCTTCTAATTCTCAATTACCTTTCCAAACTTATAAACCTCTATTTCCAAGATCTTAACTCTCAAGTGGTTAGACTTCTTTTAAGAGAACAATGCTTTGATACCAATTATTGGAAGTCTACTATGGGAAATCAATAAATGAGAGGGGGGGGGGGAATCAGATCTATAAAACTTTCACAATTCTAAAACAAATTGATTCGACCATGTATTCATAAAAATAAACTAAAATGTTGTAATAGATCTAACATCTAATCATATCCATAATCAACATAAAACACAAATATTTGGTAACCCATAAAACCTTGAAGGTAAAATTGGGGTGGGCATGAGACCCAAAAATCTTCACTATTGTAGTAATAAAGTGTTCCTATTAGGGATACAAAATTTGGTCACTTCTGATGATCTACCCTGTGAGGGGTCTACCCTGTTAAGAGCTTACACACTTATACAATCTACCTTGATAAAGGATTTGAACTTACAACAAAGTAAACAGTCTGTTAAGAGATTTACAAAGGCCTNTTAGGACTACTCAGTTAAGAGATTTACCCTAATTCACTTGCTAGAATGTATCAATACCTGATCCTTCGATCTACACTACAAATGTTGATAACAAATCTCCTCTTTCCAACTCTTGACTAATCTCTAAATTAGATATATCTCTATTCTGCTCTTCACTATTCTGCTCGGTCACTCTGTTTGGTCAATGCTTCAGATATGCAAAACATGCATACACACTCGATCTCTACTCTTCACATCCACATCCATACACATGCATAGATTAGGGTTTGAAGCATCCCATATATAGATCACTGATGAAATATCTAGATCAAGATCAATGATCTAGATTCATCACATTTTTTCGCTTAGGCGTCCCTAATTTTGATTGGTTGCATGGCTTGCATAGGGAATCATGATCTCAAAAAAATACATTAAATATCTGTGAATGATCATTAAATGATTCATAGAAGTTAGCCAAAATGGTTTACCTAGGTATTTGTGCCATTCCAAACACATATACAAAAAATATCTTACTCGACATATGTAAACTATGGTTTTCGGTCAATACTATCTCGCTCAGAATATCCATATGCTGTCACTCAACACTAACTCTTCTTGTTAGAATACCTGAGTGGGGGGGGGGGTGGTGAATCAGTAGCCTCAAAAACATTCCAATAAATTAACCCAAAAAATTATTACCACAATTATAATCTTCTAGTTATCTTTAGTCATACAAGATGAATGCCTTGAAATAGTCTCAACAAATAACTACTGCTCGGAGTTCACTGTTAAACCTTATTCTTACTGTTTACCAATTAGCAGTCTTTCATTTACCAAAATGAAGTAAATAAATTAGTGTATACCGATCAATCCAGATTAGTTATGTGTAGTGAAAAACACTAAAGTAATGACTCATAAACACATTGACACATGGATTTTTAATGTGGAAACCATGTTAAAGGAAAAACCACTTGGGACCCGTAACCCAAAATTTTTACTCTTCTAAAGTGAGCTTAGTGAAGAGCCAACCCTATTAAAGGTTACAAACACACTGTTAGGTGTGACCTTGTTAGAGGATTTAAATAGAATATTTTGTCACTTGATATCTGGCATCTCTATACTATCTTTATGACCAATCCCTGTGTAGTTTGTCACTTGATATCTGGCATCTCTATGCTATCTTTTGTTAGTAATAAATGAGAGGGGGGGTGAATTAGTGGCCTCAAAATATTCCAATAATCAACCCTTAAAACTTAGTACCACAAAATTATACCTCTAGTTATCTTCATTCCTATAAGATGAATGCCTCCAAATACTTATATAAAATTACTACTCCTCAGAATGCTTTGTAAAACCTTCTACTTTAGATTTATCGATTAGCAGTCTGTGAATTTACCGAAAGACAGTAAATTATCTAGAGTATATCGATTAGTCCAATTAAGTTAAGTGTAATGCAAAACACTAAAGTAATGAATCATAAACACATTGAAACATGTATTTTTAACGTGGAAACCCTGTTAAGGGAAAAATGACTTGGGACCGGTAGCCCAAAATTTTCACTCTTCTAAAGTGAGATCGGTGAAGAGCCAACCCTGTTAAAGGTTACAAACACAATGTTAGGTGTGACCTTGTCAGAGGATTTAAAATTTTAGTTTGTCACTTGATATTGGGAATCTCTATGCTCCCATCCTTGATCAAACACTCACTTGGCCTGTCAATAGGTATCTAGCATCTCATGCTATCTTCATGAACACACTTTTTGATACTCCATTGGATGTATCTCAATATAGAAGGGATCTTAAAATCTCGCTCAGTTAAGAGACTTTCTGAATCAATGATTAAACTAAAATAATATGATCTGTTCACATATACAACTACTTACTTGTAGATTTTTAGATCTATTGTAATCTCACAAACTATTCTGATCAATATACCTCTATTTATACCTTTGCTCCACTTTGATTATGCTCGGTGATGCTATTCTCTATTGCTCGGTGTCTGCAAAATTATTTAGCTCTTTCCTTAGCTTCTTGATCAGTACTGTATGAAGTTTCTCTTCATTTGTTTCTCTTTAGCATCCTCTTGTTCATTCCTTCACCCTCACCAATTCATAATGAATTGAGTTGTCTCTTAAATGGACATGATATCACCATTGTTAGGTTCTTGATTTTATTGAACTTGGCATGATCCACAATTATTGCCAATTAGATTTAAATCAAAAGTCTTATTTTATCTCGCTGAAATCTTTTTGCCAACTGGACAAATCAGCTTTAAATCAATCACTTATCTCTGGCTTATCTTGTCGATGAAAACAATGATAACTACCAGTTAACTCTATATTTAGCTCTACCAACTAGATATTTTGTCAGTTGTGAACTCAATTTAATTTTGGTTTAACTCTCTCATAGCATCGGTCAACACTCCAGTTCTCCTCGGGCTTCTCCGTTGGTTTACACTATGTTTCTGGCCGTCAGGTTTGCTTGTGATTTTGCTCGTCGGTAATGCTCATTGGTTTTATTGCTCAGGCATCACTGTGACTTGGCTGTTGGTGATCTCTATCTGTCAGGTTTGATTGAGCATCGGTGTTGGTAGTCATAATGTGAATACTTGTCTTTTATACATTATAGAAAGCATAATCTTTATCTCTCTGATCCTTTGAAGTCTTTGATACTTTGATTATAACCGATTAGATTATATAAAGTTGACATCAATGACAATCCAATCCATTAACTAATTTAATGTCTTGCATTATCCTTCTGCATTTTGGTTATCAAATTAACATCTTCAAACCTTCAATCAGTTACATGTCATCAATCTCTCCCTTTGGCATTGATGTAAACATACTACATTATCATACTATACTATCACTAATACAATATGAAATATACAATTTCATCAAGCTTTCCTAATATAACTATTACAAATGTCTGGCTCTCGGTAAGCTCAAATTTAGCTTATATTTGTTTCATGCAGAGTGGTTGTCTTCAATCTTTAATCCCTTCACTGGATAGATGTATCATCTGATATCTCTATTCTGATATGTGCTCTACCTTGAGTGTTCCTCTTCTTGATAATCTCTTTTTCTTTTGACAACATTCTTTCTCTTTGTCTAAACTCTCTCCCTTTGTTACTTCTCTCCCTTAGATGGATATTTCATATGTAATCAATTTCTCTCCCTTAGAATATTTATTAACTCTTCATTTTTGATTCTCAGGAACTTCTCTTCATGGATAATGATATAATCTCTCCTTTTATCATATCACTCCTTTTGATAATGAGATCATCTCTCCTTGATGGTAATTCTCCCTTTTGTATGATAATGAGATATTTCTCTCCATTTGACAACAATGAAAAACATAAATACTTCTTATTTTATCATCTATATCATCTTCCATCCCTTTGCATAATATACTCCAATTTCCCTATCCATCAGCAATACAATGTCTGATTTTCAGTGCAGATTTGTACCTTGAAATGTACAGATGTATTTGTTGCTATTCATTTTAGTGTTTGCATCAACATGACTGATCTTCAAATGTGGTATAGGATGATGCAAGCTCCTAGTCAGATTACTAACCGATAGACAAGGGTTGAACCCCTAGTCTCTGTCTCAGATACTCAAATGTATCCTTCGGTAATGGCTTGGTGAATATGTTAGCTAACTATTCCTTTGATTGAACATATTATAATGTCACTTCCTTTTATTGCACTTGTTCTCTCAGATAGTGATGCTTGATAGCAATATGATTAGTCTTAGAATGCATGACTGGATTCTTAGAAATGTTTGTTGCACTGGTATTATCACAATAGATAATTACTAGTTCAAGGATATTCATATGCATACCTTCTAGCATTTGTTTGATCCATGAAATATTTGAGGAATTTGTAGTAGCAGCCACATACTCTTCTTCTGCAGTTTACTGAGAGATGCATACTTGCTTCTTGCTTATCCATGTGACAAGTCTGTCACCCATGAAGAATGCTCCTCCAGTTATGCTCTTTCGGTCATCAATGTTTCCAGCCCAATCAACATCTATATAGACTTGTAGCTCAAATTTTCCTTCTTTTTTCTACCATAAGCCATATTCTTTAGTGTTCTTCAGATATCTCAAAATTCTTTTGACATCAGTCATATGAGATTCTTAGGGATTAATAGAAAATCTAGCAACTATTCCCACTGCATGTGCTATATCTGGTCTGGTGTGAACAACATACACCAGTTTGCCAATCATTGATCTATATAAGGTCTGATTTTCCTCATTTGTCTTGTCTTCCTTTGTCAGCTTGCATCCAGTAGCCATAGGTGTTCCAACTAGTTTGGAATCTTCCATCTTGAATATCTTCAACACTTCCTTGATGTATTTGGACTGAGTGATGTATATTCCTGCATCTTGTCGAAGAATCTGTAGACCAAGAAAGAATTTTATCTCTCCAAACATAGACATTTCAAATTCCTTGCTCATTTCATCTTCAAAGGATTTGCATAACAATTCATTCCCACCAAAAATGATATCATCAACAAAAAATTCAGCAATCAGAATATTACCATCGGTATCTTCTTTTAAGTATAGATTTCTATTTTCACTTGTTTTAACAAATTTTATGCTAATGAGATATGAGTGAAGTCTTTCATACCAGGTTCTCAATTCTTGTTTCAATCCATACAAGGCTTTGTGTAGTCTACATACCATGTTTCTCTTGTCTAGATTAACAAACCCTTCTGGTTGTTTAATTTATACCTCTTCTTCTAGTATTCCATTTAGGAATGCAGATTTGACATCCATTTGGTATACTTTGAATCCTTTAAATGCAACATAAGAAAGTAATATTCTAACTCCTTCTAGTCTAGAAATGGGTGCAAAGGTTTCACCATAATCAATACCTTCTTCTTGTGCATATCCCTTGCATACTAATCTTTCTTTTTTTCTAGTGACTTCTCCATTCTCATTCAGTTTGTTTCTGAATATCCATTTGGTATTGATGACATTATTTTTAGCTAGTCTCGGTACTAGTGTCCATGTATTTTTCTTCTCAATCTATTCTATCTCCTCATTCATTGCATTGACCCATTCTTCATTCTCAAGTGCATTGTAAACAGATTTAGGCTCAAAATCACAAAGTAAACATTTGGTGTTAAGTGACTTACTTCTTATTCTTGTTCCAGCCTTCTTGTCTCCTATGATTTGGTTCTGTGGATGATTTCTTCTGACATACTTGGAAAGTTTTGGTTCAACTTTGTGTTCATCATTCTGATTATCCTCTTCACCTTCATTTTAATCTACATTGATCAAAACATCATCTTGAGGATTATCCTGATCGTCGGTAATTATAGCCTGATGCTCAGGCGCAATGTTCTGATGCGTAGGAGTGACACACTATTGCTCAGGTAGAGTGTTAGGTTATGTATAAAAAAACCTGTTGTAGTCCTCTGGTTCCTTCTTGCTTTCCTTATCATTATTTTCTACAAATTCATCTATTTTCACATTTGCACTTTCAATGATTTTGTTAAATGACTTGTTAAGACATTTATAAGCCTTGCTTTTGGTTGAATACCCTAGGAAGATACCTTCTTCACTTTTGCAGTCAAGTTTTCCATTTCTATCATCCTTCAATATATAACATTGAATACCAAAGATTCAGAAGTAACTTACATTGGGTGTATGACCATACCGAAGCTCATATGGTGTCTTCTTTGTGTCCTTCTTTAATTGTACTCTATTTAGTCTATAGATAGTAGTACTAACAGCTTCCCTCCAAAATGTTTGTGTGATTCTTTTCTCAATCATCAATGTTCTTGCACAGTCAACAATTGATCTATTTCTCCTCTCAGTAATTCCATTTTGCCGTGGTGTCCTTGGTGCAGAAACCTATCTCTTAATTCCATGCTCATTGTAATAGTCAGTGAATTCTTCTGAAGTAAATTCCCCTCCTCTATCTGACCTTAAAAATTTCAATTTATTTTCACTTTGTTTTTCTACCATTTCTTTGTACCATTTATAATCTTAAATGCTTCTGATTTATCTTTTAAAAACACGACTCTCATCATTCTAGAGAAATCATCAACAAAGAGAATAAAATACCTATCTCCATAATAACTCTTTGTCCTCATTGGTCCACATAGATCTGTATGGACTAATTCTAGAATTGCAGTAGATGTATGGGTTTTTCCCTTGAAACTAGATTTTGTCATCTTACCTTTTTGGCAATTCTTGTACATGATATGCTCAGACTTAGTCATCGTCGGTAAGCCTCTGACATTCCTTTTGTTGCTTATCTTTATCATGTTGTCAAAGTTCACATGACACAATCTTTTGTACCACAACCATAAGTCTTCATTTCTAGCCATCAAACAAGTGGTGTTAGTGTCATCAAGATAGAAAAGATTACATTTTGTCTACTCGCAGGTACCAATCAACCTTCCTGATTCATTGAAGATCTTTGACTTATTATTTTCAAATGCTACTCTATGACCTGAATTGTTCAACTGAGAAGCACTTAACAAATTCTAATTCATTCCTTTAACCCAGTAAGCATTTTCACATTTTATCAGGTTGTTCAACATTATGGTTCCTTTACCTTCAACTGGACAAGGTGTATCATTACCCATTCTCACTGAACCACCATTATAGTATTCAAAAGTCTCAAACTTTTGTTTATCACTGGTCATATGGTGAGTGTAGCCACTATCTATGATCTAGACATCATTTTTACTAACTTTGGATATGAGTGCAGTTTCTACATACCTTTCTTCATCTTCATGTGAATCATCCTTCATGGCTACAAATACCATCTCGATGTCTTCTTCTAATTCAGTGTCAGTGTCATCAGCTCTGCTCTTAGCTAGGTAACAAGATTTCTTCCCTTTGTCCTTTTAGTCTTGGGTATTTCTCTTGTCAGATTGTTGGTTTCTCTGGTATTCTCTATTTTCACCTTTGTCAAACTCATTCTCATAAGGTCTGTCATTTCCTCTGTCATCTTTTCATCGATTTGGACATCTTGCAACAAATGTACAACTTATTTACAATTGAAACATACAAGTGATAATTTACCTTTGTATCTATCTTTGCCTCTCTGCAATCCTCTAGCCATAAGTGCTTCAATTTCATCAAGTCCTTGATCCTCATTATCACTATCACTATCATTTCTAATAGCATGTATATGACTTGAGTTACTTATCTATAGAGAAGATTTGAATGCAGATTCTATGGATGGTTAGACACTATTATCAAAGTTGTTCATCTCAAATGATATTAGTCTACCAATCAGATTATCTAGAGTAACTGTATTATTTGCAACTGCTCTCATTTCTTGAATAGCAGAAACTCTAATAGCATAAACAATCAATAAGGTTCTTAAGATTTTTCTAACCACTCTCTCCGCTTCAAGTGTACCTCCAACTCCTCGGATAGCATTGACTACCTCTTTTATTTTTCTGCTATACTTAGTAACGTTTTCTCCTTCTTTCATCCTTAGGTCATCAAATCTCCCTCTTAGGATTTCTACCTTTGCTCTGAGTACATTGGCATCTCCTCCATGTACAAGCTTCAACTTATCCCAAATTTTCTTTGCAGAGGTGCAGGTTTTAAAATCTTCAAACTCAGCACCAAAGAGTGATGATGCAAGTTATATCATCATGTAGTTATGCTCATGCTTGACTCTTAATTTCTCAAGAGTATGAGGTCCTCTAGGAAAAACATATTCAGTATCTAAGTATTGAACAATATCATTTCCAATACCTGATAGGTGGAGTCTTATTCTGCTTTTCCATGATGCAAAGTTGTCTTTATTTAACTTGGGAACATCTCATATGTTCATCTTGTGATCTTTTGCTTGAGCTGTTAAACTCCCTTTCTAAGCACACAAGCTCTGATACCAATTGTTAGTAATAACTGAGAGGGGGGGGGGGGGNGTAATAACTGAGAGGGGGGGGGGGGTGAATCAGTGGCCTCAAAATATTCCAATAATCAACCCTTAAAACTTAGTACCACAAAATTATACCTCTTATTATTTTCAGTCCTATAAGATGAATGCCTCTAAATACTTATATCAAATTAATACTCCTCAGAATGCTTTGTAAAACCTTCTACTATTGATTTACCGATTAGCAGTCTGTCAATTTATTGAAAGATAGTAAAGTATCTAGAGTATACCGATCAATCCAATTAAGTTAAGTGTAGTACAAAACACTAAAGTGATGACTCATAAACACATTGACACATGAATTTTTAACGTGGAAACCTTGTTAAGGGAAAAACCACTTGGGACCGGTAACCCAATATTTTCACTCTTCTGAAGTGAGCTCGGTGAAGAGCCAACCCTGTTAAAGGTTAAAAACACACTGTTAGGTGTGACCTTGTTAGAGGATTTAAAAGTTTAGTTTGTCACTTGATATCGAGCATCTCTATGCTACCATCCTTGATCAAATACTTACTTGGACTATCAATAGGTATCTGGCATCTCATGATATCTTTGCGAACACACTTTTTGATACTCCATTAGATGTATCTCAATATAGAAAGGATCCTTAAATCCCACTCAGTTAAGAGAATTTATGAATCAATAGTTAAACTAAAATAGTATGATCTATTCACATATACAACTATTCTTGCAGATTTTTAGATCTATTATAATTTCACAAACTATTCTGAACAATATACCTCTGTTTATACCTTTGCTCCACTTTTATTCTACTCGATGATGCTATGCTTTGTTGCTCAGTGTCTATAGAATTCTTTAGCTCTTTCCTTAGCTTGTTGATCAGTATTGTATGATGAACTATAACTGATTGAATTTTTGAAGATGTTAAGTTGATGATCACAGTGACATAAGAAAGTTAAGGCAAGACATTAAATTAGTTAATGTATTATATTATCATTGATGTCAACTTGATATAATCTGTATGGTCATGGACATATTGCTAAAAGACTTCAAAGAACTAATGAATAAAAGGCTATGCTATAAGTATTTCATATAATTCAAGTACTCACAAAGTGACTGTATACACCGACGGTCAGAGTAAATCAATGAGAGAAAAGTCACAGTGTTACCCGGTGAGAAAATGTGCAGCATTATTGACAAGCAAAGTCATAGTGTTTCCCAACAAGCAAAGCACAGTGTAACCCGACAGATAGAATTACAGTGTTTCCCAAAGGACAGAGATCCCGAAGACAATTGAAGTCACACCGATGGAATAGTTAGTTATCACTAATGACTAACTAAAGTATTGACCGACAAGATAGAGAGTTCAAAAATGAAAAAATGCTTAGCTATCAAGAGTTAAAAATAGATTTAACTAATACTTCTCATTATTTTAATCGACAAGATAAAACCAGAGATAAGTAAAGGATTTAAAGCTGCTTTGTCTAGTTGGCAAGAAGATCTCTATGAGATAAAACTAGAGTTTTTCTTTAAATCTAATTGGCAATTATTATGGATCACGTCAAGATCAAGAAATCCAAGAAATGGTGAAATCATGTATATAAAGAGACAACCTAATTCATTACAAAGGTGGTGAAGGGGAGTGACAAGAGAATAGATGCTTAAGAGATTCTGAAGGAGAAGAAAGTATTCATTCAGACCTGATCAATCAAGCTGAGGAAAGAGATAAATTCTATGGACATCGACGAATAGTGATACAACATCATAGAGAAAAATAGTGTGGAGCAAAGGTATTGAATTGATAATATTGATTAGAAAGGTAATGCACTTAAAATAGATATGAAAATATGCAATTCAGTTGTATATGTGAACAGATCAATTTACTGTTTCAGTTTAACCATTGAAGTCTCTTAACCAAGTAGGACTTAAAAGTCTTTTGTAATTGAGATACATCCCAAGGAGTATCAAAAAGTTTTATCATACAAAGTAGCATTGGATATGCTCGATACCTATTGACAGGCCAAGTGAGTGTTTGATCAAGAATGGTAGCATTAGATGCCAGATACTAAGTGAAAAAATATCTTTTAAATCCTCTAACAAGGTCACACCTAATAGTGTGTTTGTAACCTTTAACAGGTTTAGCTCTTAACCGAGCTCACTTCAGAAGAGTGAAAATTTGGGGTACCGGTACCAGTGGTTTTTCCCTTAACATTGTTTCCACATTAAAAATTGAAGTGTTAATGTATCTACGAGTCATTACTTTATTGTTTTGCATTTCACTTAAGTAAATATGGTTTGATCGGTATACACTAGTTATTTACCGTGTTCTAGTAAATAGAAATACTGCTTATCGGTAAACATACAGAAGAAGGTTTTACAAAACATTCCAACAAGTAGTAATTTCTTATAATTATTTCAAGGCATTCATCTTACAGGACAAAAGATAACTAGAGGCATAAAAAGTGGTAATAAGTTTGAAGGGTTGATTTAAGGATTAATTTTTGAGGCCACTGATTCACCCTCCCTCTCAGTTATTACTAATAATTGGTATTAGAGCTTGTGTGCTTAGAAAGGGAGTTTAACAACTCAAGCTAAAGATCACAAGATGAACAAACGAGATGTGCCCAAGTTGAAAAAAGACAACTTTGCTTCATGGGAAAGAAGAATAAGACTCCACTTATCAGGTATTGGAAATGATGTTACTCAATACTTAGATATTGAATATGTGTTGCCCACAAAAGCATCCAAAGTTGAACAAATGAGAGAGAAGCATGAGCACAACTGCATGATGATAGAGCTTGCTTGATCATTGCTCCCGAGCATCAGGCTGCAAATATTAACAATCAGGATATTGTTCAAGATGATGTACCAAGTGATGGAGATTAGAATGAAGGAAAAATTGATGATCAAGCTGATAGACAAAGAATTGAACCTGTACTTGCCAGATATGTCAGAAGGAAGCATCCACAAAACTAAATCATTGGAGATAAGAAGGCTGGTATGAGAACCAAAAGTAAGTCTCTAAGTAGAAGATGTCTTATTTGTGATTATGATCCAAAATCTGTCAATGCTGCACTTGATAATGATGAATGGATTAGTGCTATGAATGAGGAGATTGAGCAGATTGAGAAAAAAAAGACATGGACACTTGTACCAAGACCATATGAAAAGAATGTCATCGGTACAAAATGGATATTCAGGAACAAACTGAATGAGAATGGAGAAGTTACCAGAAATAAAGCAAGACTAGTATGCAAGGGGTATGCACAAGAAGAAGGGATTGACTATGGAGAGGCTTTTGCACCCGTTTCTAGGCTAGAAGGAGTGAGAATATTAATTTCTTATGCTGCATGTAAAGGATTCAAGGTATACCAAATGGATGTCAAGTATGCATTCCTAAATGGAATACTTGAGGAAGAGGTATACATTGAGAAACCAAAAGGGTTTGTTAATCCAGAAAAAATGAAAATGGTATGTAGACTACACAAAGCCTTGTATGGATTGAAACAAGCACACCAAGCCTGGTATGAAAGACTTCATTCCTATCTCATAAGTATTGGATTTGTGAGAACTAGCGAAAATAATAATCTTTATTTGAAGGAAGATACTGATGCTAACATTTTGATTGCTGAAATATTTGTTGATGACATCATATTTGGAGGCAATGATATGCTATGTAAATCATTTGCAAATGAAATGAACAAATATTTTGAGATGTCTATGTTTGGAGAGATCAAGTTCTTTCTTGGTCTACAGATCATGCAACAAGATGAAGGTATTTTCATTACAAAATCCAAATACATCAAGGAAGTGCTGAAAATATTCAAGATGGAAGATTCCAAGCCAATAGGAACACCGATGGAAACTGGATATAAGCTGACAAAGGAGGAAAAGTCATCAGAGGTAAATCAAACTTTGTATAGATCAATGATTGGAAAAATCATGTATGTTGTACATACTAGACCAGATATTGCACATGCAGTAGGAATAGTTGCAAGATTTTATGCTAATCCTAGGGAATCACATATGAATACTATGAAAAGAATACTAAGATATCTAAAGAATACCAAGGAATATGGCTTATGGTATAGAAGAGAAGGCAAATTTGAACTTAAGGTCTTTACCGATGCTGATTGGGATGGAAATATTGATGACTGAAAGAGCACAACTGGAGGAGCATTCTTTATGGGTGACAAACTTGCCACATGGATCATGAAGAAGCAAGGATGCATCTCTCAGTCTACTATAGAAGCAGAGTATGTTTCTATTGCTGAAAACTACTCAAATATTGCATGGATCAAACAGTTACTGGAAGATATGCATATGAAAATTATTGAACTAGTAATTATCTATTGTGATAATACAAGTGCAATAAACATTTCCAAGAATCCAGTCATGCATGCTAAAACAAAGCATATTGCTATCAAGTATCATTATTTAAGAGAACAAGTTCAAGCAAAAGAGGTGATANTGAAAATTATTGAACTAGTAATTATCTATTGTGATAATACAAGTGCAATAAACATTTCCAAGAATCTAGTCATGCATGCTAAAACAAAGCATATTGCTATCAAGTATCATTATTTAAGAGAACAAGTTCAAGCAAAAGAGGTGATACTTGAGTATGTGCAATCAAAGGAACAATTAGCCGATATCTTCACCAAGCCACTGCCCAAAGATGCATTTGAGTACTTGAGAAAGAGACTAGGGGTCAGACCCTTGTCTATTAGTCAGTAAGATGACCAGAAGGCTGCATCAGCCTACATATTATCAGAAGATCATTCATGTTGATGCAAGAAAAGAGATGGAATTCAAAGATAAATCTATACACAGCAAGGTATTTATCTACTCTGAGCACCAAAGTTATTGTATTGTCGATCGATTGGGAAATTCAAGGAGTATATTATGGATAGAAAGGATTGTTTGGCATTACTATCAAAATATTTGTTTGGCATTGCTGTCAAAGGGAGAGATTATATCCATTATGACCTCAAGGAGAGATTATATCCATAAAGGAGAGATTCAAGGAGATATTTTATCCATCACATTATCCAAATAGAGAAATGTAACCAGAAAGGGAGAGTACATACAAAGGGAAAGAATTGCTGACAAGAAAAATCAAAAGAAAAGAGAAAAGTGAAAGGGAGAGAGTTTGACATAGAAAAGAACACATCACATCAGAAGAAGAAATATTATACATCTATCTAGGAGAGGGATTAAAGATAGAGAGAAAGCTGCAAGAATCAAATCTAAGCTCATATAAACTTACTGAGAACCATATATTTATATCGGTTATAATATATAAGATTGGTAGTTTGATGAACTTCAACTATTATATTTCATATTGTATTAGTAATAATATAGTGTGATAATGTAGTGTGTTGCCATCAATTCCAAAGGGAGATATTGATAAACTATAACTGATTGAATGTTTGAAGATGTTAAGTTGATGATCACAGTGACATATGAAAGTTAAGGCAATACATTAAATTAGTTAATGTATTGTATTGTCATTGATGTCAACTTGATATAATATGTATGGTCATGGACATATTGCTAAAAGACTTCAAAGAACCAATGAATCAAAGCCTATGATATTAGTAATGCATATAAGTCAAGTATTCACAAAGTGACTATATACACTGATGGAGTGCACACCGACGGTCAGAGTAAATCAACAAGATCAAAGTCATAGTGTTACGTGACGAGAAAATGCACAACATTACCAATGAGAAAAGTCACAGTGTTTCCTGACGAGAAAAGCATAGTATAACCTGACAGACAGAATTACAGTGTTTCCCGATGGACAAATATCTCAAAGACAACTGAAGTCACACCAAGAGAACAATAAGTTATCACCGATGAATAACTAAAGTATTGACCGACAGAACAGAGAGTTCAAATATGACAAAATGCTTAGCTGTCAAGAGCTAAAAATAGACTTAACTAATACTTATGATTTTTTTAATCGACAAGATAAAACTGGAGATAAGTATAGGATTTAAAGCTTCTTTGTCCAGTTGGCAAGAAGATCTCTATGAGATAAAACTAGAGTTTTGCTTTAAATATAATTGGAAAGAATTATGGATCACACCAAGATCAAGAAAGCCAAGAAATGGTGAAATCATTTCTATAAAGAGACAACCTAATTCATTATGAAGGTGGTGAAGGGGATTGAAAAGAGAATAGATGCTGAAGAGATTCTGAAGGAATAGAAAGTCTTCATTCGAAACTGATCAATCAAGATGAGGAAATAACTATATTCTACAAACACTGACAAACAGTGATAAAACATCACAGAGCATAACAATGTGGAGAAAAGGTATTGAATTGATAATATTGATCAGAAAGGTAATGCACTTACAATAGATCTGAAAATCTGGAATTCAAGTTGTATATGTGAATAGATCAATTTACTATTACAGTTTAACCATTGAAGCATCAAGTCTCTTAACTAAGCAGGACTTAAAAGTCTTTTTTAATTGAGATACATCCCAAGGAGTATCAAAAAGTTTGATCATACAAAGTAGCATTGGATATGCCCAATACCTATTGACAGGCCAAGTGAGTGTTTGATCAAGGATGGTAGCATTAGATGCCAGATAATAAGTGACAAAATATCTTTTAAATTTTCTAAAAAGGTCACACCTAACAATGTGGTTGTAAACTTTAACAGGGTTGGCTATTAACCGAGCTCACTTCAGAAGAGTGAAAATTTGGGGTACCGGTCCTAGTGGTTTTTCCCTTAACAAGGTTTCCACATTAAAAATCCATGTGTTAATGTGTCTATGAGTCATTACTTTATTAATTTGCATTTCACTTAAGTAAATCTGGATTGATCGGTATACACTAGTTATTTACTGTGTTTCGGTAAATAGAAAGACTGCTTATCGGTAAACATACATAAGAAGGTTTTACAAAGAATTTCGAGAAGTAGTAATTTGTTATAAGTATTTCAAGGCATTCATCTTACAAGACTAAAGATAACTAGAGGCTTAAAAAGTGGTAATAAGTTTGAAGGGTTGATTTAAGGATTAATTTTTGAGGCCACTGATTCACCCCCCCTCTCAGTTATTACTAACACTGTATGAAGTTTCTCTTTATCAGTTTCTCTTTAGCATCCAATTGTTCATTCCTCCACCCTCACCAAATCACAATGAATTGAGTTGTCTCTTAAATAGACATGATATCACCATTGTTAGGTTCTTGATTTTATTGAACTTTGCATGATCCACAATTCTCACCAATCAGATTTAAAGCAAAACTCCTATTTTATCTTGCTAAGATCTTTTTTTTTCAACTGGACAAATTAGCTTTAAATCAATCACTTATCTCTGGCTTATCTTGTCAATAAAAATAATGATAACTACCAGTTAACTCTATACTTAGCTTTGCCAATTAGATAATTTTGTTGTTTGTGAACTCAAGTTAATTTTGGTTTAACTCTCTGATAGCGTTGGTCAACATTCCAGTTCTCCTCGAGCTTCTCCATTGGTTTACACAATGTTTCTAGCCATTGGGTTTGCTTGTGATTCTGCTCGTCAGTAATGTTCATCAGTTTTCTTGCTCGGGCATCACTATGACTTGGCTGTCGATGATCTCTATCCGTCAGGTTCCAATGACTGTCAGTGTTTGTAGTCACAATGTGAATGCTTGTCTTTTATGCATTACATAAAGCATAATATTTTTCTCTCTGATCCTCTTAAGTCTTTGATACTTTGATTATAATCGATTAGATTATATCAAGTTGACATCAATGACAATACAATCCATTAATTGATTTAATGTCCTGCATTATCCTTCTACATTTTGGTTATCAACTTAACATCTTTAAACATTCAATCAGTTACATGTAATCAATCTTCATNACCAAACCTTTTAATACTCCTTAGGATGTATCTCAATATATAAAGGATTTTTAAGTCCTACTCGGTTAAGAGACTTTATGATCCAATGATTAAATTGAAACAGTAAATGATCTGTTCACATATACAACTATACTTTGCATATTTTTAGATCTATTGTAAGCTCATAATACCTTTCTAATCAATGTATCTTTTCAATACCTTTTCTCCACTTCTTTCTGCTCAGTGATGTTGTGGTTCTCTGTTTCTCGGTGCTTACAAAAATCTTTCTCTTTCCTTATCTTGATTGATTAGGATTGTGTGAAGTCTTTCACCAATTTCTCTTTAGCATCCTCTTCTCTATTCACTCCCTTAATTCACAATGAATTAGCTTGTCTCTTTATAGACATGATTTCATCATTTCTCAGTTCTTGACTTTCTTATTCTTGGCATGATCCACAATTCTATCCAATCTTTCTTTAAAACTATACTTCAGTTTTATCCCCTAGATTTCTCTTAGACAAATAGAATAAAACAACTTAAAAAATTTCTCTTATCTCTGGCTTTAACTTGTTGATGAAAACAATATTAAAAACTAGTTAACTCCTTCTTTAGCTCTTGCTAGCTAAGTCTTTTGTCATTTAGTTATATAAGATAGTTTCCTTTTTTATTCAATTAACAATTGTTTTGTTTAGGAAGATCATCTTGTATTTCTCTATTTGATGAGAATGAATCTCCATTGTTTAATATCAAAATATCAAACCATCAAGTTTTCTGAACTTCAGTTCCTTTTTGGTGTTTTAACTCTTTGTTAGCTTCAGTCAACACTTCAGTTCTCCTCGGGCATCTCTATTGGGGTTGTCTGTCCATCGGGGTAGTCTATTCATTGGGTAACACTATGATTCTTCTCATTGGTAATGCTTGTGATTTTTATCATCTGTAATGCTTTCTCAGGTTTCTTGCTCGGGTATCACTGTGACTTTCCTCTTTGGTTTCTCTGTCTGTCGGGGTGCACTGCCCGTTAGTGTTTGCAGTCACTTAGTGAATACTGAACTTTTATGCATTACTGAAAGCATAACCTTTATCTTTCTGGTTCTCTGAAGTCTTTGACACAATTTATATAACCAATAAGATTATATCAAGTTGACATCAATGACAATACAATACATTAACTGATTTAATGTCTTGCATTAACTTTCTATATCTTGGTGATCATCAACTTAACATATTCAAAAATTCAATTAGTTATAGTTCATCAATCTCTCCCTTTGGCATTGATGGAAACATACTACATTATCACACTATATTATTACTAATACAATATGAAATATATCGGTTGTAGTTCATCAATCTACCAATCTTATTGTTCTATAACCAATACAAATGTCTGGCTCTCGGTAAGCTCATATAGCTTAGATTTGTTTCCTACAGAGTTATTTCTTCAATCTTCAATCCCTTCACTGGATAGATGTAGCAGATTTTGATTTTATCTTTGATGTTGTCTCTCCATTTGACTGTTCCTCTCCTTGATCATCTCTTTTTCCTTTGACAACAATATAGATATATTTTCTTTGTTAAGTCATTTCTTCCTTAATTCATCTCTCCCTTAGGTTATATCTCCCTTTTGATAATCTCTCCCTTACATGTTACATCTCTCCCTTAGGATATATTCTCTCCCTTTGATGGATATTTCATATGTATATATAATCTCTCTTCTTTGGACTTTCTCAGGATACTCCGTCCCTTTGAATTCTTAGGATATTATCTCCCATCTTGATATTATCTCCCTTTGACAACAATGCCAAAGCAAACATTGATCATGCCAAAGTTATATCCTTTCACCTTTTTTTTTAATAATATACTCCTTGAATTTCCCTATCCATCAACAATACAATGACTCTTGTGTTCGGTGCAGATATGTACCTTTTTGTGTACTGATTTATCTGTGTAGTCCATTTCTTTGCTTGCATCAACATGAATGATCTTCTAATTTTGTGTAGGCTGATGCAACCTCCTAGTCAACTTACTTACCAACAGACAAGGTTTGAACCCTTAGTCTCTTTCTTAGGTACTCAAATGTATCTTTAGGAAATGACTTTGTGAATATGTCAGCTAATTGTTCCTTTGATTGAACTTATTCTAGTATCACCTCTTTCTCTTGCACCTGTTATCTTAAGTAATGATACTTGATAGCAATATGCTTCATCTTAGCATGCATGATTGGATCTTAGAAATATTTATTTCATTGGTATTATCATAATAGATAATCACTGGTTCAAGAATCTTCATATGCATACCTTCCAGTAATTGTTTGATCCATGCAATATTAGAGAAGTTTGCAACAACATCCACATATTTTGCTTCTGCAATAGATTGTGAGATGCATCCTTGCTTCTTACTAATCCATGTGACAAGTCTGTCACCCATGAAGAATTCTCCTCCAGTTGTTCTATTTATGCCATCTAAATTTCCTGCTCAATAAGCATCTGTATAGACTTGAAGCTCAAATTTTCCTTCTCTTTTATACCATAAGCCATAGTCCTCGGTGTTCTTTAGACATCTCAGAATTCTCTTGACAATAGTCATGTGTGATTCTCTAGGATTAGTAGAGAATATTTCAACTATTCCAACTATATGTGCTATATCTGATCTAGTATGAACAACATACATCAGTTTGCCAATCTTTGATCTATACAAGGTCTAATTTACCTCATTTGATTTGTCTTCCTTTTTCATCTTGCATCCGATTTCCATAGGTGTTCCAACTGGATTGGAATCTTCCATTTTGAATATCTTCAACACTTCCTTGATGTATTTGGATTGAGTGATATATATGCCTGCATCTTGTTGAAGAATCTATAGACCAAGAAAGAATTTGATCTCCCCAAACATTGACATCTCAAACTCTTTTCTCATTTAATTAGAAAAAGATTTACATAACATATCATTACCCCCAAATATGATATCATCAACAAATATTTCAACAATCAAAATGTTATCATCAGTATCTTCTTTTAAATATAAATTTCTATTTTCACATGTTCTTACAAATGCAATTCTTATGAGATAGGAGTGAAGTCTTTCATACCAGGCTCTAGGTGCTTGTTTTAATCCATACAAGACTTTATTTAGTCTACATACCATGTTTCTCCTGTCTGGATCAACAAGCCCTTTTGGTTGTTCAATTTATACCTCTTCTTCTAGTATTCCATGTAGGAATGCATATGTGACATCCATCTGGTATACCTTGAATCCTTTGAATGCAACATAAGCAAGAAGAATTCTTACTCCTTCTCATCTAGCAATGGGTGCAAAGGTTTCTCCATAATCAATACCTTCTTCTTGTGCATACCCCTTGCATACTAATCTTGCTTTGTTCCTTGTGACTTCTGCATTCTCATTCAGCTTGTTTCTGAATATCTATTTGGTACTAATGATATTCTTGTCATCTGGTCTTGGTACTAATTTCCATGTTCTATTCTTCTCAATCTTTTATATTTCTTCATTCATAGCACTGACCCATACTTCATTTGCAAGTGTAGTATTAATAGATTTAGGCTCAAAATCACAAATTAAACATCGTGTTTAGTGACTTACTTCTTGTTCTCATTCTAGCCTTCTTGTATCCTATGATCTGGCTCTGTGGGTGGTGTCTTCTGACATACTTGGCAAGTATCAATTCAACTCTTTGTTCATCATTACGATCATCATCTTGACCTTCATTCTGATCTCCATAGCTCAGAGCATCATTTTGAGGATTTTATTATTTTCAGTATTTGTAGCCTGATGCTTGGGTGCTATCTTTTGTTTATTGGGAGCGATACACTGTTGCTCAGGAAGAGTGTCAGGTTCTTTAGTTTAAACAAACCTATTGTAGTCTTCTGGTTCTTTTCTTCTTTCCTCATCATTTTTCTCTGCATATTCATCTATTCTGATATTTGCACTTTCAATGATTTTGTTAGAGGACTTGTTAAGACATTTATAAGCCTTGCTCTTGGTAGAATACCCTAGAAAGATACCTTCATCACTTTTAGATTCAAGATTTCCATTTGTATCATCTTTCAAAATATAACATTGACTACCAAAAATTCTGAAGTAACCTACATCGGGTGTGTATCCATACTATAGCTCATAGGGTATCTTTTTGGTGTCTTTCTTCAATTGTACTTTGTTCAATGTGTAGACAACAGTACTGAAAGCTTCCCTCTAGAATATTTGAGTGATGCTTTTCTCTATCATCAATGTTCTTGCACAATCAACAATGGATTTGTTTCTCCTTTGAACAATCCCATTTGGCTATGGTGTTCTTGGTGTAGAAACCTGTCTTTTAATTCCATGCTCATTGCAAAATTTAGTGAATTCATCAGAAACAAATTCTCCTCCTCTATCTGATCTTAAGCATTTTAATTCCTTACCACTTTGTTTTTCAACCATAGCTTTATACCATTTAAACATCTTGAATGCTTCTGATTTTTCTTTTAAGAACATAAGTGTCATCATTCTAGAATAATCATCAACAAAGAGAATAAAATATCTATCACCATAGTAGCTATTTGTTCTCATGGCTCCACATAGATCAGTATGGACTAATTCTACAATAGTATTAGATGTATGGGATTTGCTCTTGAAAATAGACTTTATCATTTTACTTTTTTGACAATTCTTACACATGATATGCTCGGGCTTTGACATGCTCTGTAAGCCTCTTTCTTTTTTTTGCTTATCTTAATAATGTTGTCAACATTCACATGACATAATATTTTATGCCACAACCATATGTCTTTGTTTCTAGCCATTAAACAAGTGGTGTTAATATCATCAAGATAAAATAGGTTACCTTTTGTCTATTCACCAATTCTAATCAACCTTCCTGATTCATTGAAGATCTTTGCCTTCTTATTCTCAAATGCTACTCAGTGACCTGTGTCATTTAGCTATGAAACACTCAATATATTATAATTTAGCCCTTTTACCAGTATACATTTTCACATTTGATCAGGTTATTCAACATTATAGTTCCTTTACCTTCAACTGGACAAGGTGTGTCATTACCCATTCTTACTGATCCACCATTATAGTATTCAAAAGTTTTAAAATTTTGTTTATCATCGGTCATGTGGTGAGTGCATCCACTATCTATAATCTAGAAATCATTCTTACTAACCTTAGATATGAGTGCAGTCTCTACATACCTTTCTTCTTCGTCTGAATCATCCTTCATGGCCACACATAACATCTCAATGTCTTCATCAGATTCGGTTTCAGTATCTCCATCTCTATTCTTATTTAGGTAACAAGATTTCTTCCCTTTGTCCTTGTAGTCTTGGGTACTCTTCTATCAAATTTTTGGTTGCTTCGGTGAACTCTGTAATCATTTCTATCAAAATTATTTTCATATGATCTGTCATTACTTCTGTCATCTTTTCTTCTGTTAGGACATCTAGCAACAAAATGTTCAATCTCTTTACAATTAAAACATACAAGTGGTAATTTACCTTTATATCTACCTTTTCCTCACTACAATATTCTAGCCATTAGTGCTTCAATCTCACCAAGATCTAGGTCATCACTATCACTTTCACTATCATTTCTCATAGTGTGTTTATGACTTGACTTACTTATTTTCAAAGAAGATTTGAATGCAGACTCAATAGATGGTAAGACACTGTTATCAAAGTTATTCATCTCAAATAAAATCAGTCTACCAACCAAACTATCTAGAGTGACATTATTGTTTGCTACTGCTCTCATTTCTTGTATAGCAGATACTCTAATAGCATATACAGGAAGTAAGGTTCTTAGGATTTTATATACCATTGTCTCTTCTTCAAGTATACCTCCAACTCTTCAGATAGAATTGACTACCTCTTTTACTATGTAGCTGTGCTGAGTGATATTTTCTCTTTCTTTCATTCTTAGGTCATCAAATTTACCTATTAGCCTTTTTTCCTTAGCTCTTAGTATATTAGCATCTCCTCCATGTACCAAATTCAATTTGTCCCACATTTTCTTTGCAGAGGTGTAGGTTTTGACATCCTCAAATTCAACGTCAGAGAGTGAGGAAACAAGTTCTATCATCATAGAAGTATGCTCATGCTTTTCTCTTAATTTTTCAAGTGTGTGAGGTCTTGTAGGAAACACATATTCAATATCCAAGTATTGAGTAACATAATTTCCAATACTTGATAGGTGGAGTCTTATCTTGCTTTGCCATGATGCAAAGTTGTCCTTGTTCAACTTGGGCACATCTCATTTTCTCAGCTTGTGATCTTTTACTTAGGTCTTTAAACCTTCCTTCTAAGAACACAAACTCTGATTCCAATTGTTAGAATAACTTAGAGGGGGGGGGGGGGGGGNCTTGTGATCTTTTACTTAGGTCTTTAAACCTTCCTTCTAAGAACACAAACTCTGATTCCAATTGTTAGAATAACTTAGAGGGGGGGGGGTGAATCAGTGACCTCAAAAATATTTCAATAAATTAACCCAAAAACTTATTACCACAATTATAAGCCTCTAGTTATCTCCAGTCCAACAAGATGAAAGCCTTGAAATAATCTCAACAAATAACTACTTCTCAGAGTTCACTATTAAACCTTATTCTTACTGTTTACCGATTAGCAGTCTTTCATTTACCAAAATGTAGTAAATAACTTAGTGTATACCAATCAATCCAGATTATTTATGTGTAATGAAAAAAAACTAAAGTAATCACTCATAAACACATTGACACATTGATTTTTAACGTGGAAACCATGTTAAGGGAAAAACCACTTGGGACCGGTAACCCAAATTTTTCACTCTTCTGAAGTGAGCTCAGTGAAGAGCCAACCCTGTTAAAGGTTAAAAACAAACTGTTAGGTGTGACCTTGTTAGAGGATTTGAATAGAATAGTTTGTCACTTGATATCTGGCATCTCTATGCTATCTTTATGACCAAACCCTGTGTAGTTTTTCACTTGATATCTGGCATCTCTATGCTATCTTCATGAACAAACATTTTGATACTCCTTAGGATGTATCTCAATATATAAAGGATTGTTAAGTCCTACTCGGTTAAGAGACTTTCTGATCCAATGGTTAAATTGAAACAGTAAATGATCTATTCACATATACAACTATACTTTGCATATTTTTCAGATCTATTATAATCTCATAATACCTTTTTGATCAATGTATCTTTAAATAACTTTGGTCCACTTCCTTCTGCTCAATGATGCTATGCTTCTCTGTTTCTCGATGTTCATAGAAATCTTTAGCTCTTTCCTTAGCTTGATTGATTAGGATTGTGTGAAGTCTTTCACCAATTTCTCTTCAACATCATCTTCTCTATTCACTCCCCTAATTCACAATGAATTATCTTGTCTCTTTATGGACATGATTTCACCATTTCTCAGTTCTTGAATTTCTTGTTCTTGGCGTGATCCACAATTCTAGCCAATCTTTCTTTAAAAATATACTTCAATTTTATCCCATAGATTTCTCTTAGACAACTGGAATAAAATAGCTTAAAAAATTTCTCTTATCACTGGCTTTAACTTGTCGATAAAAAAATATTAACAACCAGTTAATAGTTCTCCTCGGGCATCTCCGTTGGAGTTGTCTGTCCATCGGGGTTGTTTATCCATTGCGGTTATCTATCCGTCGGGTAACTCTGTGACTCTTCTCATTGGTAATGCTTGTGGTTCTTCTCGTTGGTAATGCTTGCTCGGGTTTCTTTCTTGAGTATCACTGTGACTTTCCTCTCAATTTTCTCTATCTGTCGGGGTGCACTATCTATCGGTGTTTGTAGTCACTTAGTGAATACTTAACTTTTATGCATTATTGAAAGCATAACCTTTATCTGTTTGGTTCTCTAAAGTCTTTGACATAATGCATATAATCAATCAGATTATATTAAGTTGACATCAATGACAATATAATACATTAACTGATTTAATGTCTTGCATTAACTTTCTGTAGCTTGGTGATCATCAACTTAACATCTTCAAACATTCAATAAGTTATAGTTCATCACTTCTATGCAACTTGAAAATCATTCTGCTCGGAAACTACTGAGTTCTCGGCAACTACTAACTTACTCGATAATAACTACTGCTTGGTCAATACATTATATTATACAATTCATTTACATTGCTCAGCCTTAGTGGTATGGCTCAGTCATAGTGATGACCGACCAACCTGCCTTGATTATGACTAAGTATGTGACACTAATAGATAACAAAACTTGGAGATAAAAAACACGTACTCATAAAACATTGCATACAAAAATATTTTCACAACTTCAGGAATCACCTAAAGTGTGTCATACTAACATCAATTTAGTAATAGATATTCTAATGAAATATAGAATTGATGTAGCATGCCTCATGCTCTTTAGTGAACATTGGATAGGGGAAGAACTCATAATTTACCTCTAAGATACTCAAAATAATCTTTAGGTAGTGGCTTTGTAAAGATATAAGCCAATTGTTCCTTTGAATTCACATATTCCAATCTCACATTTTTCTCTTGAACTTGTTCTCTCAAGTAGTGATACTTGATAGAAATGTGTTTGTTCTTTGAATGCATAACTGGGTTCTTTGATATATTAATAGCACTTGTATTATCACAAAAAAATAGTAACCTGATCTTTGATTTCTTCTTGCATACCTTCAAGTAATTATTTAATCTATACTATATTTACACAATTCATAGCAGAAACAACATATTTTTCCTCGACAGTAGACTGTGAAATGCAACTTTATTTCTTACTTAGCCATGTAACCAATTTTTCACCTAGAAAGAATGTGCCTCCACTAGTACTTTTTCTGTCATCAACATTTCCAGCCCAATCTACATAAGTGTAGACTTGCAGATCAAAAGTACCTCCTTTCTTATACAATAATCGAAATTCTTCTATGCCTTTCAGATATCTCATAATTCTTTTTAATGTAGACATATTTGTTTCCTTCGAATTAGAAGAAAATCTTGCAACAATCCCAACAACGTGTGCTATATTAGGTTTGATGTGAACAACATACTGCAATTTACCAATCATAGATCGGTAAAGATTATTATCCACCTCTTGTGTCTCATGCTCTTTAGATAATTTGCATCTAGTAACCATAGGTGTTCCAATAGGCTTGTAATCTTCCATACCAAAAGTTTTGAGTATCTCTTTGATATTGTAGATGTCCAAAAATATTAATATTATTATTAATATTAAATTCTCTTTTATTCATCTAACTATTTAACTAAATTAATTAAATAGTTTCATCTATGGTATTTATACATTTTATAAATACTATCCTACTGTATTTTATTTAAATACATTCCCCTCAAAAATCCCCTTCTAATAAATTCATATTTATTAAATTCCTCCACAAAGCTAAAATTCCTCTAAACTTGATTTAAATAAAATTACTTTATTTAAATTCCCACCAAAATCCCACCTCTTGCTAATAATCTCTTAACCTTGATTAAAAAGGTACTTTACCTCTAATCATGTGCACAATCCCCCTTTGACTTTTCCAACCTAACCCTCAAGCTCAGCCACTCATCTCCCTTCCATCTCTTAATCTCAACCGTCCATTTCCTTTTCAATTCTATAAAAGAGACCTCCCTCTCTTGCATTCTCATCTCTCATATTTGTGCTAGTGTTATTATGCTAGATTTGTGCTAGGATTCTCATTGCTAGTTGCATTGTTTGTTAAGCTTAAATCACATAGAATTTACATGCTAGGATAATTTTGGTAAATCAATCATAGTTTCCTTTCTTGTATTGCATCTCAATCCATAGTAGCTTAATCATTTGAGAATATTTGAGACTATTTTCTCCATACTAGTTCTTGAATCCTTCTCTCATCCATCATCATTGCATTGTTGAATCAAAATCTTAATCATTCTACTTGGGGAAGTCCTTGATATTGTGTTTGAGAGAGCACATTCACACCTCCATAAGAGAGAAAATCAAACAAGCCTCTTGGGTGCAACTTGTTTTAGCTCTATCCAATGATATGAGGATAATTTGTGTTGTCTTGCTTGCTTTTATCTTATTTGGATTTTAGATGCTAATCCTCTAATGGTTTCATATTTTTGTGAGTGATTGCAGGTTGAAATTTTCCTTGTATACATTTTGGCACGCCCAATGGGACCCACGTCCCTTTGACATTCTCTTTCTCTTCTTTTTTTTCTCTCATTTCTGTCAGATTTTACAGATCGACGTCTACACTTTACATAGAGGCGTCTGTGCAAATGCTGGTTCATATTGAACCACCATTCAACATCTGTGCTAAATCAGTGTCTCCGCTTCCAGAATCAATGTCTCAGCTCTGTGTCATTTTGATTAAGATTTCTGCAAACCCTATATCTTATTTATCAAGTTTATTGCATTTCTTGCTTCTTTCTGTTATTTTAGCATTCTGTTTTTTAGTAAAAATCAATTTTACAAGTAGTCATAATGTCAAATTTTCATTAAAAAAAGAATAACTCTTGATAAAGCATCAAAGAGCAATATTTTTAGGATTTTAGCAATCTCAACATAGCTATTTCTAATCAATTTGAGAGCTAAAAGAGAGAAAGGAATAACTTGTTTTGTTGTATTTGCTGTGTTTTTTTGCCTTGTAGGTACAACAACATCTATGCAAATGTTGTTTCATGTTTTGGCATCTACACAAATGTTGGTTCAGACCAATCACTGATCGACATCTGTGCTTCATAGACTGACATCTGCGTTGGTATAGCATTTTCTGGTTTTCTGTGTTTTCTAGCAAATTTTCTTGCATTCTTTCATTTTTAGGCTAAAAACAAAGATCGACATCTGCTCCCTGAATCAGTGTTTGTGTTCTGTCAGACTTATTTATCATAATTTCTAAAAACTTCTTGAGTGGTTTTGTGCTTACCTCACTTGTCAAAGGCTATTTTTGTGAAACTACTAACTAGTTGTGTTGCAGCACCGCTTACCAAAGACATAAAATTCAAAAGATTATTCACACTTCTCTTACAGGTTGCCTTAATTTAAAATTGGCCAAATGATCATGCTTGTTAGAATTTTGTTTGATTTATAAGGCACATAGAATAATTAGAAGGATCTTTTTGTCTAATCCAAAACAAGTGTTAGGGGAGTATGCTCTCTTCCCTTTTGGGAAGATAAAAAACCTAGACACATTATTTTTTTGTTAAACAATTAAATATTTGGGAATGAACTAAGCTTGTCTTACGTGTGTGTGGAGAAAATGATACTGGATAGGAGAGAATGCTCTTTTCCCCTTGTGGAAAAATCAGAAATCTAGACTCCTTTTTGTTGCTAATCTAATTTATTTCAAGTTAAACCTTTAGAGGGCCTACCAAGGGAGCAATCTCTTAGGAACAACCTAAGTGGGGAACGAGAAAACTTGTGTAGGGCTGAGAGGTCTGAATATCGCATGCGAGACTGCACATTTTGGGTTCTTGTAGGGCTATATGCCTCAATTTTTCTTGTGAAACTACAGGGGATATTCATGAATAGATGAACTTACTAAACATTGGATAAATTAGAAGCCCACCTAATCTACCTCCAAAAGTGTCCTAATCTTTGTGCAAGGATTGATCCAAGTGGACTTTACCCGAATCACCTAAATATTTTACACCCAACATCCGTATTCCTAGGGGCGTTGAAAGCATGATTGTGGCATGAGAGGACTTATGCAATTCAAGCATTGAGTTTCTTTCAAAACCCACAAAATGCCTAGTCCTGGCCAAAGCCAATATCACTTTGTGTGAGGCAAAGGAATACTTAGCATGGGAAAATATTTTGACACTCAGCCAACTTCCTTAGGTAGGCATTTTCTTGTTTAACATTGATCGAAAGTTGCACACATATCCCCCACTCCTCAAGGTTGCTTTGTCCCTTTTTAGACTATTTTCAACATTTGAATGACCATGCTTGACTCAAGGTACACTTAGTGTAGTCACTACCTTGATGTGTGATTTGAAAAACTTGTTCTTTCCATTGAACAACATAATTAAGATCTTTACCAACAACAAATGATTTTCCAATTGCAAACATTTGTTCCTGTGACATGTCAAAACCAAGCATTCATAAGAAATTCAAGACCCCATTACCTCCTGTGATCATAGAACAAAAGGAAACCACTCACAAGGCTCAACAATACAAACATATCATTGATTCTTCCAAAAAGGAGATCTAATCGTTCTCAACATCTGACAAGATTATCTATAACAACAAGAGTGTACATTTCAGAAGCAAGTATCACATGAACAACGCCTTTGTCCATTTAGAACAATATTACAAGTAGGCACATCGCCATATCGCTCGGTTGATCCTCTTCTTATATCCCTTTAGGTTGCATTTTAGGAAACTCATCATAATCCTCATCCTTAGGAATTGCATAATCCAGCCAACATGTCTAGCATCCAATCCGATCCAGCATTATCCAATCCAAGAATCCAATCAAAATCCAAACAAATCTAATCCAAAATCCAATCTTGGTGTCACATCTTTTGAGTTGCATAAGTACCTACATCTTAATCCAAATCCTTTCTAGGCTTCCTTAGCTAAGCATTTCTTAGGATAGTCCACTTTGTCCTTGTAACCTCATCACCTGAAGCAAGAGGTTGGTTCACATTGACAAAGAATCCTGTCCTCTGAAGACCATAAGTCTATCTTAGGTTGACACCATCATCAAATTTACATTAGGGAAAGCAACTCATAATCCTTTGACACATCAAATCATCCTAGATCCATAGGATATCCTTTTTAGCATTTAGCATCATTCCTTAATCTAGCATCCTAGGAACCTTGCATATCACCCATAGGAAATTGCATTAGCATCCTACATTTTGTTAGCAACCTTCATTTCATGCCATTCGAAACCAGATCCAAGAAGAGGAAAGCATGGGCACCAATTACGCCGCTAGTTGATCTGATCCAACAATAGACCATAACAACGCAATGGTCTCCTTTGACTCATAGAATCAGGTACCAAGTGAGCATATATGGGTTGACCCAGATGAAACCCCTACTCAAAGTGCCATGGAAGCATTCATGAGCCACCCTGGTCATGCGTAAATGGTCAGCATTGTAACACCCCAAAATTGGCATCTGGCAACCCTAACCAATTTTGTTGCATTTGTCGCTCTTCTATATCATCAAAGTCCTATTGTACTAGGCAATTCTGAGTTTTCATTGACTCTACTCGACCTAAGTGTCAAATGCAGAAAATCCTAAATCTGTATTAATCATACATCATATTTAATTCCTAAATATCTATTGGCTAAACAAACCTTACGATCGAATTAATTTAATTAATAAAGTCCTAGCACTTTAATTAAATTAAATTCACCCTCTTTAGCTGAGACACATGAAAAAGAATTAAATAATATTTAATTATTAAATAAATATCCTCATTTCAATAA
>MU224043.1:322916-338446 GCA_018584345.1 Thuja plicata | reverse complement strand
GTACTAGATCCATATGTCATAGTGGTGTGTGTGTAGCCCACGAGGCTGCATACTTGGCAATAGTCCCTACATCCACTACATTGGGCCTCACAACATAGTCCACCCCATGCCAGTGTTCTCCATGTCACCCTCACTATCAAAGTGTCAATATACCTCCCCTATAATTCAACCTCCCTGGTGACATGAGGATGTATCCCATCCTCTGCCACTATCCCCTACTGCAAACCAAACTGGCTCATCACCTAGGATGGCCTATATTTCTCAATATGATGGAGAGTCCTCCCTAGTAAAAAGAAATTTGTTTGAGTATATGAAAAATATATAAAATCCTCAAATCCATCCTCCACTCATGTCTAACAGTCCATGGCTCCCCATAGCTCACATGCCCTGTATGGCGTTAAAAAAAAAACTAGATCTCATCGATCAACCATTGCCAGTATCCTATTTGTCCCACAGAGGTATACCTTACTGGTATTCTCTACCTACATGCATAGGGCTCTCCTAGCCGTTGAGCCTCTTGTACTCTCATTGGTTAGATCACTGCAATATGCTCCCAAGCCCACACTAGTAACAGTGTGACCCTAGTCCCCATGTTGCACACCCTACGACATGCATCCATGTGTAAGTCATGGTATAAATGTCCTAAGACAATATACCCCCAACAATAGGTAGTACCCTACTCAAGCATCTTTGCTAACACCCTGGACCACCCCATCCCAAAACCATGACCTAAAAAGTCTGCTAGCATCCTTCCCCCGATCAATCCTACCATGAACAATGCTATCCTCTGCAGTCTCCTATCGACTGCTGGATGCCAAGGCATCCATGTTCTATACCTTGGTATCCTCCTCAAGGGCCTCCTAGAAGCTAAGTGCATGTAATGATCACTGTCCTCCAATTTGTATTGAGGAACCGGTCCATGAATCGGTATCCACAGAATTCACCATACATCCTCCAAAGTAATAGTCGCCTCTCTAGTAGGCAGATGGAATATATTGATATCGCTATACCATCGCTTGACCAGTGCTATCATCACCCCATTATGCACTTTTAGCCTAGGCCATTGGGGTACAAAATCTAATCCCACCACCGCTAATATTACCCTCTGACTCTGTTAGCTAACCCTCCAACTCCATCGTGGGTGGCTAGTGCTCCCAAGATCCCAAAGGTGGAAATTGCTCCTGCAAAAACAAAACACCACCACGTCAATGTCATCTTTCTTCTCAATTCTAGCCTAACCCCTCCTAGAATTGGGCATCATATCCCTAGGTCTATTCTCAACCTATCCTTAGCCCCCACTAGGTCCTGCTTCTTCCCTCCCCCTTGGCATTTGCCCTTTTTGGTGCAGACTCCAATTTGGGCAGAGACGTCAATTCCTCAACCAACATCTCTTAGTAGTTTTCTCCTAGACCCCTGTTTGTGAAGACGCGGGTTTGGGTCTGACATCTTCACAGACGCTAGTTCAAAACTTCCATCTGCATAGATGTGGGTTCAAGGATTGACATCTGTGCAGATGTTGATCTGGGGATCAGTGTCTTCATGGATGCCAGTTTGAGAACTGGAATCTCCGATCCAGGCCCACTTAACCCCCTATTTATGACCCCTACCCAATTCCCAAAAGCATAAAAATTTGACATAAGTAAAATGCAAGGTCTCGGTTGAGCTACTCACTAGTGCCGGTCGCTCTATAGGTTGTCCATGGATCTGCACACACTCTCCCAACTATCCCTTCATCCTCTTGTCTACCATATTTTCTCTCTAGAGCTCATTTCTCCTCCACTAACTATTCACAAATGACTTTCTTTAGCTCTCCAATCCCTCTTATAGCCCCCATTTTTTTCCAAATTTTTTTTCCTCCTACCTATTTATTATTGTATTTTTAATCCTGTTGTACAACTAAATGCGTAAAAATCCAAAAAATTTAAAAATCATTAAAATTCAAAAAATTCAAAAATTATCTAGAAAATTCCAATAAATTCCTTCCTTCTGCATTGCTCAGTTTTTAGATTTTAGTGACGTTTTGACTCCTGCGACTGTGATCATGTTTTCCACCAAATTAGTTTTGCAACTGACTATCCTTGCTTCTCATCCTTTTCAAATCTTTTTCTAGTGAATATCTTTCAATCAAATCAAACCCAATCCTTGCCCGTCAGGATGCATCCTTCTGACATCGGCTTATCAAATCCTTCATCACACAATCTTGTTCATGGAAATAACTTTAAACTGAATGATTGCTTGGTCATGAGGGCTTCTTTATTGATTTTATCTTTTTGTGTCAGTTAAAACCTACTCACCACTACCTCGATTTTCTATATCTTGGTGCAGTGTGACTGGTGGCCATTGATCCATGCGTCTTTTGCAGTGTGCTTTGTTTGAGCATCTAGTCCATGTAAAGGAATCCTCTCATGTATGTTTTCTAACACTTGATGCATACCTCCTTTTGCAATATCAAAATTAGATGTGCTCTCCATATTTTCAACACAATTAACTCCCCAAGTCCTGCATCTGCATTCTTATTTGCATACATTCTCATTCTACATCTTGCATTTTTGGAAGGCTTTTGTTTATTCACTTTTCTCCTTTCCTCCTCTTGCACTTTCTCTTTTCAAGAAAATCCCACACACATTTCTCTTGTTGCGTTCTTTTCTCGAGGGGGAACCACCTCTTACCATCATCACTTTGGCTCGACTCCTAAAAACCCACTTCACCTGGGGCAACTTATTTTCTTGTCTTTGACGCAATGTCACTTGCGACGCCACACCGAAGAGGGAAAAATGTAGATGTCCAAAAATATTAATATTATTATTAATATTAAATTTCCTTTTATTCATCTAAATATTTAATTAAATTAATTAAATAGTTTCCTCTATGGTATTTATATATTTTATAAATACTATCCTAATTTATTTTATTTAAATACATTCCCCTAAAAAATCCCCTTCTAATAAATTCATATTTATTAAATCCCTCCACAAAGCTAAAATTCCTCTAAACTTTATTTAAATAAAATCACTTTATTTAAATTCCTACCAAAATCCTACCTCTTGCTAATAATCTCTTAACCTTGATTAAAAAGGTACTTTACCTCTAATCATGTGCACAATCCCCCTTTGACTTTTCCAACCTAACCCTCAATCTCATCCACTCATCTCCCTCCCACCTCTTAATCTCAACCATCTGTTTCCTTTTCAATTCTATATAAGAGGCCTCCCTCTCTTGCACTCTCATCTCTCATCTTTGTGCTAGCGTTATTATGCTATATTTGTATTAGGATTGTCATTGCTAGTTGCATTGTGTGTTAAGCTTAAATCACATAGAATTTATATGCTAGGATCATTTTGGTAAATCAATCATAGTTTCCTTTCTTGGATTGCATTTCAATCCATAGTAGCTTAATAATTTGAGAAGATTTGAGACTAGTTTCTCTATACTAGTTCTTGAATCCTTCTCCCATCCATCATTGTTGCATTTTTGAATCAAAATCTTAATCATTCTACTTGGGGAAGTCCTTGATATTGTGTTTGAGAGATCACATTCAAACCTCCATAAGAGAGCAAATCAAACAAGCCTCTTGGGTGTAACTTGTTTTAGCTTTATCTTATGATATGAGGATAATTTGTGTTGTCTTTCTTTCTTTTATCTCATTTGGATTTTATATGCTAATCCTCTAATGGTTTCATGTTTTTGTGAGTGATTGCAGGTTGACATTTTCCTTGTATACAAATATACTTAGCTTGTTTAATATAGATCTCTTCAGTAACTTGTTGTATCTGTAGACCTAGAAATATCTTAATCTCTCCAATCATTGAAATTTCAAACTCTTTTCTCATTTCATCAGAAAATCCTTTACATAAGGCGTCATAGCATCCAAAAATAATATCATCAACAAAAATTTCAGCAATCAAAACTTTTTTATCACTCTCACACTTCAAGTAAACATTATTTTTATCACTTGTTCTCTGAAATCCTATTTTGATTAGATAAGAGTGCAATCTCTCATACCATGCTTGGGGTGCTTGTTTCAAACCATATAAAGCTTTATGTAACTTACATACCTTATTCTTATTAGTGTTCTCAATGAATCCTTCAGGGTTCTTAATGTATACTTCTTCTTCAAGTATCCCATTAAGAAATGCAAACTTAACATCCATCTGATATACCTTGAATCCTTTGTAAGCAACATAATCTAGAAGTATTCTAACTCCTTCCAATCTAGCAACAGGTGCAAAAGTCTCTCCATAGTCAATACCTTCTTCTTGTGCATAACCTTTGCAAACCAATCTATCTTTATTTCTGATAACTTCTCCATGCCCATTCAATTTGTTTCTAAAAATCCATTTAGTACTAATAACAATTTTGTCTTTGGGCCTGGGTACTAATGTCCATGTATTATTCTTCTCAATTTGATCATACTCTTCTTTCATTTCTTTCATCCAATCTTCATTATCTAGTGCCTCTTTAACTTTCTTTGGTTGAAATGTAGATATCAAACATGTATTGTCTCTTACCTTGCTCCTAGTCATCACTCCAACATCCTTATTTCCAATAATATTTCTTGGGGAATGGTGCCTCATATATTTTTCCAAAATAGGCTCGGTAGGTCTCGGTTCTTCAACATTAACATTTGGTTGTAGAACTCCTTGTTCATCTTCCTCCCCGGTAGGTGCTCTTAGTAAAGTATCAGGAACATCAAACATATACAAACTTCTATTAATCCTTAGGTTCCTTCTTTCTATCTTCATCATTTCTTTCTGCAAATTCACCAATTCTTGCATTTGCACTTTCCACCATCTTGTTAGTAACTTTATTCAAAAATTTGTAAGATTTACTTCATGTAGAATATCCTAAGAATATTCCTTCCTCTCCTTTTGAATCAAACTTTCCTTCTCAAGAATCTTTAAGAATATAGCATTTGCTTCCAAAAATTTAAATTAAATGACATTAGGTTTGTATTCATATTGGATTTCATAAGGTGTCTTGTTGATAACTTTCTTCACTTGTACTTGGTTCAATGTGTAAACAACATTACTCCCAACTTCTCTCCAAAAGTTTTGTGAAATTCCTTTTTCAATCATCACTATCCTAGCACAATAAACAATATATTTGTTTCTTCTCTCAGCAATCCCATTCTACTGTGGTGTCCTCTGTGCTGACAACTGTCTCTTAATTCCATTCTTATTACAAAACAATGTAAACTCATCAGAAGTAAACTCACCTCCTCTATCAGATCTCAGACATTTCAATTGTCTTCTAGTTTATTTTTCAACTAGGGCCTTATACCACTTAAATATTTTAAATGCATCATATTTTTCTTTTAAAAACATTACAGACATCATTCTAGAATAATCATCCACAAATAAAAATAAATATTTGTCTCCATAATAACTTTGAGTTCTCATGTGTCCACATAAATCAGTATGCACTAAATCCAAAATTCCTCATGTAACATAAGTCTTTCTTGAAAAACTAGATTTACTCATCTTACCCATCTAACATTCTCTGCACATATAATTCTTAGTTTTCTCTAATCTCGATAGTTCTCTTACTCTATTCTTCTTGCTCACTTTGATTAAGTTGTCAAAATTAACATGACAAAACATTTTGTGCCATAACCAAACATCTTCAACTTTAGAAAATAGGAAACTCTTCATAGAAGTATCAAGATAAAATAAATTACCTTTAGATTTTTCTCCAGTAGCAATTAGACTATCCTTCTTATCAAATAATTTCACCTTTCCATATTGAAATTCCAGTCAATGAACTATATTATTTAACTATGCAACACTCAATAGATTATACTTTAATCCTTTGACCCAATAAACATCATCACATCTTATGTTATTCAGTATAATTATAGAACCTTTTCCTTTCATGGGATATGGAGCATCATTACCAAATCTAACAAATCATCCATCATGATTTTCCAAGGAAATAAAATTAAGTGTGTCACCAGTCATGTGATGTGAACAACCACTATCTATAATCCATGTTTCATTCTTACTTACTTGTGATATTAGGGCTCTTGGTTCTTCTTCATTAGAATCATCTTTAATAGCAACATAAACAACTTATTTTCCATCATCACTATCAAAAGAATCATCATCACTTAGTCCTTTATTAGCAATATGGAAAGATTTCTTACCTTTGTTTTTTTAGTCTCTAAATCTCCTGAATCTATTTTCTCTTTCATCCATATCTTTGTTATCTTTATTTTCCTCCTTGTCTTTCTCAAGACAGTCAGATACAAAGTGACCAATTTTATCACAATTAAAACATTTCAAGGGTAACTTACCTCAATATTTGTCATTGCCTCTTTGTATCCTTCTAGCCAATAAAGCTTCAAATTCTCTTTCATTCTCATCACATTCAGTAAATAATTCTTCAAGACCTTCAATACAATTATAAAATTTCTCACTGGGAATTCTCAAATATCCATCTTTGGCTACGAATTCCCTAGCTTTTCCAATCTTTACAGTAGACTTAAATTTAGATTCAATCTTAGATGGAGCAAACAAACTATTGTCAAAATTATTTAACTCAAATACAGTTAACATACCAATAGTATCATCTAGTGAAACATTCATCTAGGGAATAGATCTTAGCTCTTGTATATCAGATACATGAATAACGTAACTTGGTAGCAGTGTTCTCAACATATTGCTTATAAAATCAACCTCTGTTATGATTCCACCAACTCCTCTGATAGAATTATCAATCTCCTTAAGTCTTGTACTATACTTGTAATATAGAAAATATTTATAGGGTTTAGAAAAATGGATATTTTCTCATAAGAGTGACCCTATGCACATATTATCCATCTTACATTTAATTGTAATTGATAGGGGGTGTAAATATGGAAATGATTGCAAAGGAAAATGGAATAAAACATTTACCTCTGAAAAAGAATCTGCTAAAAACCTTGTCACACGGTCTCAGAAACTATTGATTTTCATGATCTTGAACTAAAAATGCAAGATCTACAAAACCTAGAAATCATTTTCTATTCTGACATAGTTCCAATTTGTACCCTCAAGTCAATGTCGACCTTGACCCAAAATTTCTGATTCTAGCCTACAGCAGAATTGACCTCCGATTCTGACCTAGGGAAGAATCAACTTCCGATTTTGACCCTGAACAGAATTTTGACCTTGACCCTAAAATTTCACCCTTGACCCTAAAATGTTGACCTTGACCTGCACAGCTTTGATGGAAAATCTGTTTGTGGATCCTGAACATTTTCTGAAAAGGGTATCGAGATCTACACTTTAATTTGCTGTCCCGAACCTGTACCTACAAGAAAAATAGTTTTTTTTTTGGGGGGGAGGGTTTTGCCTTGGTTAAACCCCAGTTTTGGAATTAACCTTATAATCGAATTGAAATTGCATAAATAAACAAAGTAAATAAACAAATTCACCTTGCTTATATAGAAACCCTCATGGTGGATTTGAATCCGTGGATCCACAAGTATGTATGCACCAAAGGGATGTAGAATATATAATGTAGGATGTCTCAAATAAATTTCTTGAAGATCTTCAACACCAATCTTGAATGGATCTTGGAATATGAAGAAGTTTTCATGAATGTGGATGGAGAAATTTTCAACAAGAGGGCTCCAAAGAGCTTTGAATCCTTCAATGGCTACCAATGGATCTCCTTGATTAATTATATGCTTGAATTATTGAATTATTGAGAGTAGATTTTTGCTTCAAATATTTCTTCTTATCTTGTCTCTTCAAGTCTTGAGCACTTATGATTATGCTTGTTGATGGTTAGAGAAAATGAGAGGAGAAAGCTTCCTTATATATGAAACTAGGGCACAATCTTCTAGAGAGGCCTACATAGGAGAATTAAATTCCCATTATACCTATGCCCTTAGAAGTGGACCTATATTAAATATAATTTAAGAATTATTAGTTAAAAGTCTGAAACAACCGATCTGGAAGCGGGAATTAAACTTTTCCGAAGCCCGAGATCCAAAAATCCCTGAAATCTGAAATCTAGACCCTGGGCCTAAAAAGGGTCAATTTTGACCTAGGTCAAGGTCAAGGTTGAACTTGACCCAAAAAGCTTGACCTTGACCTTGAGGGAAAAGTCCCAGGTTTTTAGTATGGGTGTTAGAAATAGGCTGGAAAAAGTGGAAATGGGGCAGAAAAGGGGGAAAATCCAGAGCCAAGTCAGGGACCCATTCAAGGTTCTTGACATAATCTCAAACCACTTACTAAGAAGGATAAACTAGTCTAAAATGGAAGTGCTTCCATTTTATAACTATATATTTAGCCCCCACTTTAGTAAGAGTATGGACTTGATGCAAACTCTTGGTAAAGGAGATCATGAAGAATAGATAATCTTATTGAAAAAGGGACAAAGGAATCCTCAAGCCCCCAAGAAACTTAAGTCTTTATCAACCCTAATATCATGATAAGAGAGACATCACCAGTCAAAGAGAAAAAGAGAGAGGGTGCGATTAGCTCTCCCAGTAAGATGTGTGTATCTCAATGTGAACCACAAAAAGGATAGGATGGCCCACCAAGCAAGCACTTGATAGTCACCCAATAAAGTTGTGCGCCTTCTAGTGCTTTTGTGCATGTATGTAGTGTGTCTTCTGATGGATTTTATGAAGTACCCATGGATCCATATCTTCATATCACCATGGAATACATTTGTAAAATGCGTATCTCTTTAGGATTTAGCAACTTATATGCATTACCTTCCAAGGATTTAGTGTATTGATTTGTAATTGAATGTGTATCTATTCAGGATTTAGCAACTTATGTGCATTACCTTCATAGGATTTAGCATGCTGCAAAAAGGTTAGAACAAAAATGCAATAATATAGAATGAGGGAGGCCGTATATATGCCCCCCTCCTTAAGATGGAAAAGTACATACTATTTTGACATGTTAAGGAAAGAAAAGAACAAGGATAAAGTCTTCTTCAACATCAAGACAATATCCACAGACAACACCCAGTCCAAGCCAAGAAGGTCACAACTCCTATGATGTCATGGAAGGGACAAATGCAAAAAGATATCATGCAAGAAGTGAAAAAGTAACCCTTGTGAGGGATAGCACGCTATTCGATTTCCAAGGTGAGATATTTATCAAGCATAGAAACCCAATGTTAAACAAAGAAATAGGTTATGATCAAGGACATAGATCCTAAGTGCAAACCAAAATTTTCATGTATGATGGATATCACATAATAGATAGATACTTCTTAACCAAGAGAAAAGTGGATCCCGGAAAGACACAAAACAAGGGGATGTCATCCTTGCCCCCCAAGCATAGGAACAAGGATGAAAGGGGACCTATTATATCACTCACAACAATATGCAAGACAATGAGACCCCAAGGATTAGGCTAACATTGTTTGCATAATTTGGAGCTCCATAATAGGAACATAAATGTTATTTAGAGAAAATGGGATTAAAATACAACTCATTGCCACATGATATATAAATAACTTTACTATCAATGAGCTGCCTAATCTTATAATGTAAAGCTTGACATTAATTAGTAGAGTGATCATGAAATCTATTATATGAACAAAAAGGAGGAGTCTTCAAGTGTGGACTACTTTTATTTTTGCGTTTAGGTCTAGTAATCATCTTAGCATGAAGGAGTCTAGGCAAAAGAACTTCTTGGTCAAATTCCTTCATAATGTCATCATGTTTTGAAGTGTTATTTGAGATGTTATTGATGCATTTTTGAGGATTAAATCCCAATCCATAATAATGCTCATGCCCCCCATTTTGTAAGGGCATTTGAATTCCATGTTTATGCTTACCACATCCTTTGTTGGGATTAATGGGAAGTAGTACTGAGAGGGGAGGGTGAATCAGTACCTCTAAAACTTTTACCACTTTTCACCTTTGATCATTAGCAATAATTCTTTACTGTATTACCTGTAACCACCCTAATTTGGTCTTCTCTAACTATTGACCCTATTTTTTCTAAGTGTGATCATACCCCCAATTATGTCTAGACAACTCTTCAATCAGCTGGCATAATTCTTTCAAATCAGATATAATCTCCTAAGTGATCTAATCACTAAAATTTATTAATCACCTAAGCCAATCAAGTCCAATAAATTCAATACAAATCAATTCAAATCAAACTTGGCTAAGGTAATTAATTTAAAAGGAATGAAATAAATCCCTAGTATATCTAATCACTTGCAAAAAGCCTATCTTCTAGCCTAAATTAATCTAATTAATTGGCTATAGTCCTAATTAATTTTCTAAAGCAATCAAAGGCTTAAATAATTAATCTCCCTATTTTTTAATGAATATATTAAATATAATTCATTTCATTAATATTCCCCTTAACCCCTAACCTAACCTACCTCAACCACCTTAACCCTGGGTTCAAACCCATCCCAACCTATTCCCCCCATGCTAAGCCTAATCCTAATCTTAATCCTATCCTAACCCACTTCCTAATGATGTCACGTTCCTAAATTTATGATTATGAATTCAACCCACTTGAGATAGTCAACTTTCTCAAGCTTGACTCCCTCTAAGTCCACTTTCTCAAGCTTGGACTTAAACCCCTCACCATGCCTCTTAATTGCTCTCATTAATGCATCATTAATGGAGATTCCTCAAGCCCATGCCTCACCAATGCCTTTGGCATTAATGCCTCTTACACCTCATTAATGGTTTTTACACCTCTATGAATGAACCTTGTCCCCCTCTCTCTCCTCATTTCTTCTATAAATAGAATGAGTTTTTGAGCTCAAATGGCCCTTAATTTTAGAGTTGAAAGCATTATTATGCTATTTAGACTAATTGTGAATTCATATTGCATAGTAGTTTTGATATTTATGCATTGTTATTATCATGATTTTTAGAGCTAATATACATATTTAGTGAGCATTTAGATTAGTTTTGATTCAAATCTTTCATTCTTAGGTTGTATATGTCACTGATTTGTGCATAATCTGAGGGCAAGATTATGGCATTCTTCAAACTCCTCATAGATAGGAAGCAATAGATTGGTTTTAGTGTTTAGCTTGAAAACCTTGCTTTTTATGCTTGTTTTCACTAATATAATGATCTATTGAAGTGTCGTGTTGCAGGTAATAGGTGCACAAATTAACACACACATTTCTGGCGCCCACCGTGGGGCTTGATTCTAGATTTTGCCTCATTTCAAGCTCATTTTTTACTAATTTGTCTTCCCAGATTTCAGGTACAGACTCATTTTTGGTCCTAGAGGCTTGCATCCAGGATATATTCTCGCATCATAAAAAATCTAGGCTCGCATCCAGGATTTCCTGGGTCATTTCCAGTACAGGCTCACATCTGGTCAGCACTCTGTCATATCTAGTAGCAGAGGCTCGCATCTGGTAAATTGCATTGTATCCTGTATTTCTAGGATCATAATTGGTTAAAAGTTTTGTGTGCCCTATTGCCTAACCTTTAATATTTTGACTATTTTGGTTTTTGGTCTTTTGAGCAGCCTAACTAGTGTTTGCAAATTGCTGTCAGGGCTGAAAAAGAGAGGAAAAAACATACAAACTTGTGGTTTTTCAGGTTCCCATCTCCTTATCTTGACCTCCATTTCATTTTTGTCTTTCAAACTAAGAACACATTTTCTTCTCATTTGTTAAATTGATTAGATAAGTATGCTCTTTTCCTTTAAAGGAAAATTAGAAAGTCAAACATTGATTTAAAACTTGAAAGGGATTTCGGGTAAATGAACCAAGAAAACTCATTGTCTAATTTATTTTGGCAAAGTAATTAAACAAGGCAAATCACTAAACTTTGTGGGATTAATTGAACAAGATTCACCATATAATTTCATTTGGAAAAGTAATGGAACAACACAAGTCACCTAACTTTTGTGGGATAAATGAACTTCATCATCTAATTTGGGATTTTTAATTGAACAAGTAAAGCACTAAGAACTATGGTCAACTAAACAATCAAGATTTTCTTTCAAGTACTTGTGTTTTCATTAAACTAGGAATATCTAAATCAGGCTCAACATAGCTTGAGGGAATGAACCTTTGATTGAAGTGTTTTGGGAGAAAATGACATGGACTAGGAGAGTATGCTCTTCTTCTTTCGAAGAATCAAAAATCTAGAAATCCTATGCTCGCCAATCCTTTGTATGCTTATTTAATAGTAGAGGGCCTGTTGGTCGAGGAAAAATTCTACCAAGAATGACCCAAGTGAGGATAGGTTTTACGCCAACCCTTCCAACTCACAATAAATAATTTCTTCCTCATAGGCCAAAGCCTCAGAAGACAGAGTCAGTTTTATTCTTGGAATTTTGACATCATTCCTTGAACATGCTTTGGTATGTGTAGAGTGGAGCCGCTTGAATCTTGCTTGTGAGAATACACATATTTAAGTACTTACAGGGCTATACGCCTCAATTTTGCCTTGTGAAATTATATGGGAAATGGCTTCAAATGGATTGCCCCATCATAAACAACGAACTTCATAGATAAAACTACCTGATTCATCTCTGAAAGGGTGATAATCCTTGTGCAAGGCAAAAAGTAGTTGACCTAAGACACTCATCATATTGTGCCCTCACTCGTATTTGGAGTCGGCTAATACAACATCATGAATGGAGTCATTGCATGCTTGGTGATGGTTGTATTCTGATTAACATTTGAGTGTGTACCTAAGTCAACGAGAAAGGTTTTTCATCCTCTACCTAGAAAATAGGGCATAAGGATGTGTTTGTTCCCCCTAACAATGAAAATCTACTTGATGTGTCTAAAAGATCACTAAACAAGATAAACCATTCAAAACAAGCAACAAAACTCAATCCTTGGAGTACATGTGTTTTATACACACACACACGAGAACACCTCATAATGCAATCTGTGATCAAACGAACTTCACGAACTTCCAAAACACATTTTGCAAAACTGACAAAATCTGACAGAAACATTAGAAAATTGTATCCTACATTTCCTGGCTCGTATCTGGTATCTTCACTTGTATTTGGTATCCTACATCGTATTTGGTCAGCACTTCATCACATCTAGGGTAAAAGGTTGTATTTAGTCCATTAGAAGATCGCATACTATATTTCCTGGCTCACATCTTGGAGCTTGCATCTAGGACAATGGGCACTTGTAGATTAGTTTCTCAAAAAACATTAGTGGATTTGGATACCCTTTTGGCTCTTTAGTCTATCCCTATTGTCTTTTATGGTCTCCCTATTACCATATCAAAAAACTCTTTCAAACGTCTACCTTGCATGTCCTGTCGGTTTCTCACAATCAGTCTCAATACATGTGGTCTATGTACTTTTTACAATAACTTGATTCCCATCTCACTATCAGGGCATTCTAACCCTTTGATGCTGGAATCATTTACTTCCACCAAAACACAAATGACACCTCTACCTAGACACACTCACTTGAATGATTTGAGACACTACCTGATACTATGGGGAAACTTTTCTAAAGTTGAGATACGACTTCATGGTCAGCACAAGATGCAACCAGTACACTTCTAAAGAATCAAAAGTGCTTCCTAGATCACTACTCTTTCAACAAGGAGAAATATCCCACAGTTCCCTACTTGATTTAGACTCTACATAAATGGAAAGAACAACTCAGGAATGAAGTAAGGCTTTTGAGGACTATGACAATGATAAAAACCAAAAGCACAAAGATAGCGATGAGGAAGAAGAACCACACTTTTACTGTCCTTTATTTGATTTAGGCAGTGAGGAAGACATCACTGAAGAAGAATACAATAAACTCAAACAGAGCAATAAATTCCAAAATACATTGGAAAAGATGATTGGAGAAGATAAAGAGAAATACTTTCTCCATCTAGCATCCACTGGCGTAAAGTTACCCAAGGATTATGATGTGGAACAACTAAAAAAAAGTAGGTGTCAACTCCTATATCTATTCTCACCAAACAACTAACCTTAATGTAAATGGAGCTCATGACTCTCAAATAGGAGAAGGCTAAACCCAAGATGAAATACTCTTTGGAATTCATTTGTCCATTTCCTTTTGACAAAAGTATTACTATGGTTCTGTTTCCTCCTAACATGGAAAAGCCAAAATATGAAAAATATACGAGAGAGGCTAACCGACATGATCACATCAGAGAATTTTGTGCTCTAAGCATAGAATACATGCATGAACCTACTTACCTCATGCGGATCTTTCCTGGAAGTCTTGGAGGCAACACCATGGAGTGGTTCTCAAAGCTTACACCTAAGGTAAAATTTTTTGAGGAGTTACTTCAACAATTTATCCAACATTACTCCTATAATATACAACATGATGTGACTATGATGGATCTATGTAACACTAAACAAAGAACTGGCGAGTCCTTTACACACTTTCCACAAAGGTGGAGGAAAATCTTTGCATGGTATTCAAGAGCTATTCCTGAATCTAAGAAAATGGAAATCTTTATTAATAACTTGGTACCTGAGTTGAACTACACATTGAAAATGAAAGACTCCCCTAGCTTCGACAGGATGATCAAAAATTCCATTCCTATCGAAGAATTCATGGTTAAAAAGGGAGAAATAACTCTTCAAAGAGAAAAAAAAATATACCAACCCCAACAACAAACCTAAGTGGTGAAAGTAAACCAAAAATGTTGTTAACAATGGAGTGGTGGACGCATCCAATATTACTTCTAAACCTGAGGTGTTCAATCTAAAAAATAGCATGCAAGCAAGCAAAAATGCCAAGGTAACAACCTCCATACCTAAAGAAAACAATGAGAATAACAAAGGTTGACCATGGAATTCCAAGCCTCAACAAACATTTACCCCTTTGGGAGAGCCTCTTGAAACTATTTTGAAGACATTATTAGACAACAAAGTTCTCACAATCCCCGATTCCAAACCATAGGAACCAAAGGTCAAACCCAGGTGGTGGGATGACAATTCATATTGTGTTTTTCACAAGAAGAAAGGGCACAAGACTAAAAACTCTCTTAAACTTAAACATGTTATCCAAGACCTTATCGAAGGAGGCAAGATCAAAGTGGAAGGACACACCACTAACAAAGATCATACAACATTTAACAAACCATTCCCTAACTACAAGAAAGGGGAAGCATCTAAAGGAAAAGGGAATGAAGTGAACTACACCTACCCTAAAAATGATAATGTGATTAATATGCTAGACATTAAAACTAAATCAATTAATGTGATCACTATAAAATGTGTTCAAAACACATCTACCCAATCAAATGCGGTAACCTAAAGTCAAGCACAAGTCATGATCAAAGGACCCAATTCCTCATCAAAACTAGAAACAACTTCTAAAGTACCCATTGTTACTATTCCTAAACCAGTAGCAACACACATGGTTACTACCCCTGCAACAAAGTATAACTTGGTGGATAATTTGCAATGAACCTCTGCAAAAATTTCCATTTTTGAGTTGCTTAAAATATGATGCAGGAGCATCCTGGGTGTAAGAGCAATCTTGCATCACCCAAAAATATTTCTGTTTTTATATTCAATAAGGGCTATTTTGTGCAGAGCTGCTATTTATGGAAAGTTACTATTTTTGGTAATTTT
>MU224043.1:305376-317525 GCA_018584345.1 Thuja plicata | reverse complement strand
CTTAGAATGATCTAATTTCTTTCTTGGAGGTTCATTTTGGTCATATAAGTCTGCCAGTAAAGTTTCATTGCTAGATCAAGTGTATATTGGAAGATATTGAAAATTTTTGGTATTGGCAGTAGGGTACAGAAACATTGAACTCAGTTTTGAAGGCTTTAGAGGCCCCGGATGAGGTCAAAAAATTTGGGTGACGGGCGCTTGCGTGGGTCAAGCCTGTAGAGCGCTTTGTGGTGTTTCTGAAATGGGGTTATAATAGCCGATCGGGTCAACTGGTGATGACTTATGGTCTTCGGAAGTTGGGCCACCTGAAATGGCGGAAAATAATTTTCTTCAAAATTTCTGTTCAGGTTTCAAAGGTTATCCTGAGCCGACTATGATGTAATAAAATGTAAAATAAAATAATTCTAAGTTTGGTCGGCCTTATTCTAGAACCTTCCCAGGCGGTGGAAAATTGCCTATATAAGGAAGGCTGTATTATTGTCTTAGGCAGTTCAGAATAGTTCTGGGTAGTAGATCTGGGTAATAATTCGAGGCTTTGTCCTACAGAATATTGTAAGGGAATGCCCATGTGGCTTTGCATATTGTAATTTTGAAATTTTGTGATTCCACATTTGTGGAGATAATAAGAAGCCAATTTTCTGTTCTTGCTTATTGTTGTTGTTTCTCTATTTATGTTATGTGTTTGTGGTATTAAGGGGAGCACCCTTCATCAAAATATCCACAGTGCATAGGGAAGTCTTGGAACAAGCCCTACATGCTACAAATGTGCCAAAGGACCTTGATATAGAAAAATTCCAGGCGATGGTTAATCACATCTCAGTGCCATATTACCTCTCTTTTTCAGAGGAAGATGATAAATCATTGACCCATCCACATAATCAACCCCTTCATATTGAAGTCCTCATTCATAAATCCCATGTTAGACGTGTATTGATAGATGGAGGTGTAGGATTGAATATTTTTACCCTTAATCTAATCAGGAAATTGGGTCTCTCAGAAAAGACCATTGATTCTAGAAGCAAAATCACTATCAAAGCTTATGATGAGGAAGAGAGATCCTCTAAAGTTCTTATTGTTCTACCCATCAGAATCAGGCCGGTTGAAAGGAATGTCATATGTCAAGTTCTGGATCTACCCTTGGCCTACAACATCCTATTAGGGAGACCTTGGATCCATGAAATGCAAGTTGTACCATCTACTTACCACCAGTGTATCAAGTTCCTACATAATGTGGTGGAGGTGACAATTCCTGCTGATGCCAGTTATATGTGCAACAATGTTAAAGTAGGTAGTATGGTCCCACATAACAAGGAGGTTCCAAAATAAATTGTACTTGAGACTACCAAAGACATGGTGATGAAAATATTTGGAAAGACCTTAAAACTTGAAGAAATAGGTATGGGAGAATACAATATGTACATGACTCCATCACTGAAAAAATTATCGGTATCACCAAGATCCTATGGAAAACCTTTCTCATCTTTCACATCTGATGCATCTAAAGAGCCAAAAATCCACAAAGAAACTGGCATGGTTAAGGCATCCACATCTTCTTTAGATAGCATAGAAGAACATGCAGTCTTGGCTTGGCTTTACAAAGGAGAACCCAAGGAAGCTGAAGTAAAACATGTAGAAATATCCCCAGAACAATATGGTAAAGGATACGACCTCCTCAAACAAATGTGATACAAAGTAAAAGGACCTTTAGGTGAAATAGGAAGAGGACTTATTGAACTTGTGCACATGGAATTCATAAATACTAGAGACAAAATAGGACTAGGTTTTAATAATGAATTTGACAAACCTGCTTCAAAAGATAGTCCAATCTTTGACAAAGGGAGTGATGAAACAAAAGAAACAAAATTAGAACAATGGTCCTATGAGAGGTTATTGCATGTTGGTATGGAGCATCCAAAATATCAATGAGAGTGCTATGTACCAAGATTTGAGGTACCACAAGACACTCATATCCCTCTGATACCACCAACTACTATTCAAGAGGTAGACGAAGCAATCGAAGATGATTTAGCAGTACCATTAATAACAACAGCTATTAAAGATACACCTCGACAACAAGATTTACATCCTCACTGGGGCCAGTTGGTCATAGTTTCACATGTCCTTTATTTACCACACTTTGATCTACAAATGAATAATAGGGTACACCAGGTAACTATTGCTGAATTCTTGAATAGGTCTGATGAAGACGCCACCAACTCTCATGATTATGAATGGGATGAGTTATCTATTACCACAGAGGACATTGAGATAGATGTGATTCACATGTTTGCAGCTCCCTCAGCACCCAGTGTGCATCCTAACACTACTCTAATAGTATTGATATTCCTAAAGTAGAAGAGGAATTCCTTCCCCCAATCATTGATGAAGAGACTGGTGTTCTCCTAGGTCTAGAAGAAATTTAGAGGCGAAAAGCAAGAAGCCTCCTTTTACGGAGAGATGAAGATGAAAGTTCCACTGATGAGTCACTAGAGTTCGGTCCACATATAACTAACACCGACCCTTTTAATGATGATCTAACTCTTATTGATCTAAACATCGAAGATCAATTAGCTGATTCACCACTCCAAGATGATGAACCCTTAAGAATTGAGTTCCCTGATGAAACAAATCTACATCTAATTGAGTATCCATGGAAGATAAAATTTTATGGTTCTTTCACGCAACAAGCCTCTGGAGTAGGGGTTCTATTCATAACTCCTCAAGGCTACAAAATACCAAAGTCTTACAAATTGATATTTCACTGCACCAATAACATTTCTGAATATGAAGCATTGGTAAATGGTCTTAAACTTTCTATGTAATGGAAAATTGTAGAGTTACACATGTATGATGACTCCCAACTCATTATCAATCAATTCAATGGAGATTATCAGATGAAAGATGAGAATTTGATGTCCTACAAGCAACTGGTAGATGACTTAAAGAAGTACTTTGTCTTCATCACATCCCAAAAGATACCCAGAATAAAGAATAAAGCTACAAATGCTATGGCTACTCTAGCATCCATGTTACAATTGGAGGAACATCAATTTCGCTATGACTTCTTGGTGGAAGAATTATCCTATCCAGCCTTTGATACCCCCGAATACCAAGTAATTTGTGCTCTGAACACCCACGACCAATCTTGGTATGCTAAAATCATTGCTTACCTAACTGACCAAACTATTCCCAATGACCTATCTTGAAATTAAAAGTGATCCTTAATTAGGAAAACAACGCGTTATGTCCTCATTACTAACAAATTATATAGACAAGGTCTTGACGGTACACTTCTTAGATGTTTAGAACACGAAGAGTCAGATCACACATTAAAAGAAGTCCATGAAGGTGTATGTGGATCACATTCAAATGAATTTTCACTAGAAAAGAAACTACTCAGAGTAGGCTATTACTGGCCTACAATGGAAAAGGATGTTATTCACTTTTCAAAGATGTGTCATAAATGCCAAATGCATGGAAATGTCATCCATGCTCCTTCCAGAGAACTTATACCTTTCATAACACATTGGCCATTCCAGCAATGGGCCTTTGACTTGGTTGGACAAATATATCCTAATTCTTCAAACATACACAAGTTCATCATTATGGCCACTGAGTATTTCATGAAGTGGGTCGAAGCCATGCCGCTAATCAAAGCCACTGGAAAATAGGTGGTTGTGTTCATCTTGAACTACATTATTTGTAGATATGGGATACCTCTTCAATTGTAATAGACAATGAGTGCCAATTTAAAAACCAAGACATTGATGACCTTTGCGAACAGTTCCACATCACTCAACATTGTTCCTCAATCTATTATCCTCAAGGTAATGGATAGGCTGAGGCATCTAACAAAAGTATTCTCAAAATCCTACACATAACTATGAGTAAGCCTGGCAGGGACTGACATTTACAACTAAATCCGAAACTATGGGCCTACAGAACAAGTATCAGAACACCAACTGGAGCCATGCCATTTTCCCTAGTCTATGGCGCTGAAGTAGTACTACCTATTGATGTTGAAATCCCATCTTTATGAGTATCTTTACAAGGCCTTGTTACTGATGAGGAATATCGCATTGATCAGGTGAATTATTTAGACTTACTTGATGACCATAGGCAATAGGCATTCAATCATATGAAGGTGTACCAAGAATGAACGTCCAAATGGTACAATAAAAAGGTCAAACCATGGCAATTTCAAGTGGACAATCTTGTCCTAAAGGAGAATCCTAAAAACCATCCTAACAAAGAATAGAAAAGAAAGTTTGAACCTAACTAGTTGGGACCTTATGTTATCACTACTACTTTTGGGATTGAAGCCTATCAACTAGCTACACCTGAGGGAGATGTCCTTATAGATCCTATCAATACTCTACATTTTAAGCGGTTCTATGCTTGATGTCTGGCTAGCAGAGCCTATACAGTGAAAAACTTAGAAAACACCAAAAACATCAGAAAATTGATCCTGAAGAAATCCAAAAATAGTGGAAAACATCCTAAAGAAAGGTATCCTTGGTGAAAACCTGGTAAATAGGTGCCTTGATACTACAAAAATATTCAAAAAATAAAAAATAGAAAAAAATTTGAAAAAGAGAAAAGTGCCTTGATGACAACCTGGTAAAATGGGCATCTTGGGAGCAAAAAGAATGAGAAAGTTTTTCCAAGTGGTGAAAACCTGGCAATCAGGCATCACTTGTATTTTGTGCTCTATCTATCAATACATTTCTGATACTAAGCCTTCATGATTACACCTGTGCTATGAGCTGAATTTATTTCCTCACAAATATCCTATCCTTGCTTGGGATTTGTCTACATTTCTATCTTAGGGAAACAAATCATTTCTCACTAGGGGTGTCTTTGCTAGCATGATAGGTTGTGTCTACTAGGTTGTCATAGGATGGTTTGTCTTGTGACACAATGCTTCTCGATACTTGCACCAACTGTCACTTTCACAAAACAAGGATAAAACAAACATTGCACTAACCTAAATGGTGTTCCTAAGACCTACATTGGATTGCAAACAAGAAAAATGTTATACACAGACATGGGAACCATATTTCCACATTTTGATTAATGAATCTCTACTACGCTTGACAAATGAATCAAATAGTATTTCTCAATTCTACTTAAACACAGTTTGATTATAACTCTTTTATGCATTGATGATGTTTTAACTAGGGGAATATGAGTAGTTATAAATTTTATTTTATTGATTCACAATTGATAATTGTTATGTCTTCCGAGTTACTCCATGATGTTTGCGCAAAGACAAAGAGTCACAAGGATAGGGGGCATAACATTTTCTTGGTTTTCTGCGTGTGGTGATTGTTCCAAATGATCTTATAAATTTCACCTAACTTGGATTTTTATGGTAAGAGCTTCCACCACAAGTGGATAGCCGCATATATCTCGATCTTTATTATGTGTAAACTACGGTGAGGTTGAAATAATTTTCTTGTTTGTTTTCTAAACATAGATTCTCACTAGGGTATACAAAGAATAATGTACCCAAGGATATGAATTTTCAAGGTCATTGCAAGTCCAATATCTTACCTTACATAAATTTTGATATAATAAAAGGAAGATGACTAATTTTTTATCCTGGCTTCTATGCCATGCTGCCTAAGTCTATTTCCAACATTACATCCAATAAACATAGTATTCATACTTTCATAATATCAGTGGGTATTAGTGATTGTTTTACTATCAAGTGGTATCCATTTCAAAAAGATCCCAATGATGATAAAAATGATACAATATCTACAAATAAGTGACAAGTCCAAAGAGTTTGCATATAGCTGCATTTAGGGATTGCATGATGCATTTTTGAAAGAAACAACAACGTAAAGAATTTGAGCTCAAAATGATTTCAATTTTCTTCTAAATCCAAGTTCAATCACATCAAATCAATATTACTAATATTTATATCGTTGCACATCCATAGCATATATTTTGCATCCATAAAATGAGATAGAAGCAAAATACAAAAACAAAGCATTTATGCATTTCATTTTACATCCTAAGTGCATCCATACATTTACTTGCATAAAGAAAAAACTCAAAAACATACATTTTGCATATTCACATAGAATCATTTGAAACATATTTATATCAGTGATAAATCCCAAAATACATAAATGATGTCATCATCTACGATCTAATTCATCTAAAGACCAAGATAAATCTAATCACATGTGCAATAACATCTAACTCAGATAAAAGAGAACTCATAAAAACATGTCAAAATCAGAAATAGCTGCATCTGATAAATATATCAACTCATAGTACAACTCAAAGATATAGCACAAGTCTACACAAAGAGTATCAGAGTATCACAATGTTAGAAAGAATCAGATGTACGTGTATAAAGTGTCATCGTACAAAAGAATGATCTCAGAAGGATCCAAATATACAATGTGATCTCAAAAATATATATGAAAAAATACAAAATCAGCTCTGGCTTCCCCCCTCTCCCTAATCTAGAGGAGGAGGAGGAGGTGGTACAAATGGAACCACTGGAGGAGGCATGGCCCCCTCTGACTGCTAGGCTAGGCATGAAAATGATAAAACTCTTTGTCCCTTTGGCACTATAGCATGGTATAAAGAATAATAACAGGTAACCCTCTATGCCTGATGGACTTCAGTCTGAGCCCATGTATCTCACTCTTCTCTAAGCCTCTCCAACTGTCTATCTTGATCAACAAGAAAAGCATCTGCTACTATGATCTTAGCATCTGATTTAGTAAGTCTAGCCTCTAATGCCATAATCTAGGCCCTAAGATTCTCTCTCTCCTCCTCACACTGAGATAGGGGATCTTCGTCCCTACCAGAAACTCAGCCAGAATCCTGCCCTGAAGGCCTATCTTGTGACCTGTCCTATGGCTGCTGCTGTCTCTGCTACCTCTACTGTCTCTGCTGCTCCCTTGTAAGTAAAGGCCCTAGATCCCATACCACCCACTGCTTTTCCTCCCCTATCATCTCCACCATCATTCCCATCATCTAGAGGAGGGCACCTACCATCTCATCTACCTCCATCCCTACCTTCATCTCTCCCTCCCCCAACACCCCTATCGACTATGCTCCTCCTCTACCTCTAGCAGGATGATCATCAGGATCATAATCTATAGGTTCCTCTATATGAGTAATGGCCTCCTCAGGAACTGTGAACCATGGAAATGGATACTGAAGCATCTCTGCTGCTGATGCAAAGTGGGCAATAAGAAGCCTCTAGGTGACTCAAAATAGGGCAATGCACCCAAAACACTAGCTTGTCAATGCCAAAGTGCTTCACACTTATCACAAGTGTGGAAAAGGACTTATTTAAGGTTATCACAACCCTAAAACCCCAAGGGAAACATAATCACTAGGTTTACCTAATCACTAGGTTTCACCAATCCTACAACACCAACTACCAAGGTTGGCTTCTCAAGCACTTGACCCAAATTCACAACAATACCCCCACAGTGACTAATAGGATTAGGGATGACCTATTCTCATAGTGTTGGTCTACTTAGGTCCCTACCATTTAGTTCCAATGGTTCTTTCACTCAAAAGAAACCCAAAAGACATAGTTGCTTAACAAGACCAAGACTAGGCTTGTAGCCCTTTCCTGAAGGAAAATTGATCTTAAATGAAATTATTCCACATAACCCACTTAAATGATTAGGGATTTAGACACCTTTTATGGCCTAGGACTTTGGACTCAAACCCTAGAACATGGAAATGAGAAAGAGACATGATGACACACAAAATTGCTTCTATAATTAGGGCTAATTAGGCCTCTACTTACACTACAAGTGCCTTTAGGATGCATCCAAATTCAAAAATAATGATTGGATCATGTGAGGGTGTGTAAAAGGGTCTCTTCCTTTGACTTAGAGCCTCTGATGAATCTCCAAACTAGAGTTATGATTGCTTTCCTAATTCTGGATTGGTGCATACATAAGGATATAAACCTAGGGCATCATTGTAACTCCATCTCCCTGCATTTTGGAGAACCTATCCTGCAAAATATTAAATATAATCATATAGACATACTTTCCACCAAGGGTCATTAAATTCCCATGGTGGAAAAGTGCAATACACTCAATTCTTTCCTAAACCCTGATTTAGGGCCTATAAACTAGGCAGTGAGTTTGTAAATTCAATAACTTTCAAACTAAGATTGATAAACACATGAGACCAAAATAAAATGAAATAAGATTCATAGAACTAACCCTTGGTGTTATAATTTCATGTCCTTCTATCTATACCTGACCATACACAAAGACTATTTCTCGGGAATGCAGGAAAATGGTTATATTTTATTAGTTTCAAAATGCCAAAATTACATGATTAGCCTACCACCCATCTGAAAGGGATTTTTTAGGCACTCCAAATGGTTACATAACATATTTGAACCAATTTTACCATTTGGGAGTTGTTTTTCAAAAAGTTGTCAAGTTTGCTCAAAAGTTGCTTGACAACTTTTGAGCAACTTTTACATATTTTGCAATTTTGCAAATCTAATGACCAAACTTGGTCACAATGTTATTTTTGTAATCCCTAGTGGATCCAAACATGAAAAAACCTATAAAAAAACTATTCCTAGTGTTTTGGACCATTAATGACCAATAGTTTACCATGGGCTCATAAGGTGCCAAACTTGGAACTATGGCCTTACAAGGTGGTCCAATGACTAACCCAATGTCTTAACATCACTAAAGGCCTCTTAGGATCTTGAGGGAACCCCTAGGTTCCATAGGAACACTTGGTTCATTCAGGGTGTTCCTGCACCATACTCCCCATGAGATTTGAACTCAAGTTCCCATTTGAGGATAATTGGTCAACAGTGGTTCCATGTTGTTGGATCTGGTCCTTTGTCATCCAGGTAGCATCTATTGGAGGGAGTCCTTTCCATTTCACTAAGTACTACATGTACTTTTTCTTCCTTATCTCCTTCAATACTTTGGTTTCCAAAATTGTGTCTAACTCCATTTGCTTTCTTGGTGGGAGATCTGTTACATAGTCTCCCTCATCTTCAACTTGTGATCCCTGCACATTAGTAAATTATACAACACACTTGTAAGGAGTGAGGTCTGAAATATTAAAAATAGGAGAAATCAGTAAAGTAGGGGGCAAAGAAATTTCATAAGCATTTTCACCCATATTGGTGAGGATTGTGCAAGGTCAAATTTTCTTCATGTGCAACTTTGAATATCTTCCTTTAGGGAGTCTCTCCTTCCTTAGGTATGTCCATACCTTATATGTAACTTTGAAATGAACTTCTCTCCTTTTCTTGTTTGCTTGTGATTTTTATTTCATAGTTGTCTGTTGTAGTGACTCTTTCACTTTTGTCTTCTCTTTTAGAGATTAGTTTGGCTAGTTCCTCTCCTTGTGTGCTAACTCTAAAATCAGATGGTAATTCTACCAAGTCCAATGGACCTTTGGGATGAAGTCCATACACTGTTTGGAATGGTGTCTTTCCAGTATATCTATTCATGGAGTCATTGAATGAAAACTCTGCCTATGGTAGGATCATGTCCCAACTTTGGGTGTACTTTTTGGTTAGGAATTTCAGGAGGTTTCCAAGAGATTTGTTTACCAACTCTATTTTCCCATCTGTTTGTGGGTGGTATGCTGAACTATAAGTCAGATTTGTACCCAATTTCTTAAAGAGTTTCCTCCAAAAGTGACCCTGAAATTTCACATCTTTGTCAGAGACTATGGTTTGAGGTAGACCATGGATCCTAACCACTTCTTTAAAGAATAGGTGTGCTATATGGGAAGCATCATTTGTGCTCTTGCAAGGAACAAAGTGCACCATTTTACTAAACTTGTCCACAATGACAAAAATGCTATCATAACCCTGCTTTGTCCTTGGAAAACCCATAACAAAATCCATTGAAATTGATTCCCATGGCCTAGAGGGAATTGGTAGGGGTTGATACAGTCCTTGGTTGGTGAATACACCCTTTGCTTGCTAGAAAATAGTACAAGATTCAACAAACTTCTTGACTTAATTCCCCATCTTTTGCCAAAAATAACTTCTTTTCACTAAATCAGTGGTCTTATCTATCCCAAAATGTCCTCCTAAGCCACCATAATGTTTCTCCTTAATAATATTTTTTCTCATGGAACATTTAGGAATGCACAATTGGGATCCTTTAAACAAGAGTCCAGTCAGAATCAGGAAATCAGAAAAATCAGTATGGTATTTGCTAACCATTTTAGTGCATACCTCAAAAACTTCTCTAAATTCTGGATCATCAGCATATAGGTGTTTTAGGGAATCAATCCCTACACTCTGAAGTTGTACTTCTTCAATCAATGTAACCCTTCTACTTAGGGCATCAACCACTTTGTTTGCAACTCCCTTTTTATGTTTTATGTTGAAGGTATATGCCTGCAACTACTCCATCCATTTGATGTGTTTGACTCCAAGCTTCTCCTGACTGTTTAGAAAACTTAGTGCATGATTGTCAGTATGAATAATGAATTTTTTAGGGAGTAAGTAGTGTCTCCACTTTTTTAGGGCTTGTACCATTGCATAAAGTTCTAAATCATAAGTAGAATACCTCTTCTTGGCATCATTCAATTTTTCTAAGAATAATGCTATAGCCTTACCTTCTTGGCTCAAGATTGCACCTATAGCCAAGTTGCTTGCATCTATTTCAACTATGAATACCTTGTTGAAGTCAGGGAGTACTAGGATTGGGTATTGTGCCACTCTGTTCTTAAGATATTGAAATGCATCCGTTGCTTCTTTAGTCCACTCAAATATGGTCTTCTTTCCACCTTTATTGTGTCCAACATAGGAGCACACACATGGCTAAAATTATTAATAAACTTTCTATAAAAAGTTGCTAAACCATGAAAACTTCTAACATCACCTTGGTTCCTTGGTGGAGGCCAGTTGATTATTGTTGCCACCTCTAGATCCATTTTGAGGGTACCTTGGGAGATGAAAAATCCTAAGAAGATAAGTTCCTTCTTCATGAACATACACTTTTCCAAGTTAATCACTAATGTGTGTTCACTAGTAGAATTTGGGCAATAAATGACCACGTGACTAAAACTTTTAGTCACGTGACTAAAATTTTTAGTCACATGACTACATGATCATGTTCTACCCATTTTTTGTAATTCAAAAATATAAATGACTAAATAAATGACCAATTTGGTCATCGGGTAAAATCACAACTAAAATGACTAAATAAATGACCAATTTGGTCATTGGGTAAAATGACTAAATAAATGACCAATTTGGTCATCAGGTAAAATGACCAATTTGGTCATCGAGAAAAATGACCAAATAAATGACTAAATAAATGACCAAATATTTTAGTTTAGGTACCTAAAATGAACCTCACATTTCAATTTGGTGCTCTTAGTTAAATAAAATTCATCTATTTTAGAATTCAATGCAAGGCTAATTGATTGGTTTTCAGCTTTCAATTCATTTCAAGTTCACAATCTAGCCTAAGTAGGAGTCTTAATTGATTCAATTTTGTCAAATATCAGTAATTAAGTGGAAAATGACTTTAAAATGAACATGCACACTTTTTTTAGGAGCCTAAAATGAACATCAAACTAGTTTAGGGTTTGTTGGTTATCTTCTTGGTTAAGTTGTTTCAAAATCAATCTAATCTGCATAAAGGATAATTAGGGGTTCCAAAATTAGTGTCAGTTCACTTAAAACATTCATAAATGACATAAAATGAATTATAATTTCATCAATATTAAGTCCTAAATGGTTAGTTTGTTCAAAAGTCTTCAATTTTGCAAGTTTTTAGTCCATTATGGGTCTTTGATGACAAGTTGCACACTTCACTAGGCTTCCTACAAACTTGGATAGGTTTTGTGGACTTGGTCCTCTCTTCCCACGCAGATGTTGGTCCTTTTTTCTGTGCAGTTGGTTGTTGTTCTTGCGCAATTGGTTAATTGGGTTATTTTGATGATTTTTTTGAGCTTTTACATCGTTCCCAATCCTATTTCTACACTTGATATGTATGATTTCCATGTTACTGATGATCTATACAACATTTTGAAAATCACAGGATGAAGAATGAATGTTAAACTACTAATTATGTATTTGATGTAGGACACTTCACGAAGACCTTGTGTGTCTTCCTAAAACTTTCATGTCTTCTTTAACATACTGAAAG
>MU224043.1:263162-276044 GCA_018584345.1 Thuja plicata | reverse complement strand
CTTTTAACTTTACTTGGTTGTAGTTTGTTCATGTGTAATATTTTTTATTTTCTGTTATGCTTTATAATTCAAGTTTAATATGATATTTTTTTTACATAATTAAATTCATGGTATTTAAAATATTATTTATTTTACAACCAAATAAATGACCAAATAAATGACCAAATATATGACTAGATATATGACTAGATATATGACTAAATATACGACTAAATATATGACTAAATATATGACCAAATAAACAACCAAATATACGACTAAATATATGACTAAATAAATGACCAAATATACGACCAAATATATGACTAAATATACGACCAAATTAATGACTCAATATTTGACCAAATATATGACCAAATTAATGACTCAATATACGACCAAATATACAACTAAATAAATGACTAAATATAAGACTAAATAAATGACTAAATATAAGACCAAATCAATGACCAAATATATGACTAAATAAAAAATTAAATTAATGACCAAATCAATGACCAAAAAAATGACTAAAATAGTTTAGTCATAAATTTGGTCATGAGATAAATGACCATAAATAAACTACCAATGATCACGTGACTAAATTTGGTCATTTATCTATAATTTTTGGTAGTTTATTTGGTCATATATTGTTGTTTTTATACTAGTGGTTGGTGGAGTCTCTTCAAAACTTGCTCAACATGATCAAGATGTTCCTCTTTGCTATGACTGTAAATTAGAATGTTATCCAAATATATGACCACAAACTTGCCAATAAAATCAATAAAGACCTCATTCATGAGTCTCATGAATGTACTAGGAGCATTACTCAAGCCAAATGGCATAACAAGCCACTAAAAAAAAACCCTCAGTTGTCTTAAACACTATCTTCCACTCACCTCCTAGCTTTATTCTAATTTGGTGATAGCCTAATTTTAAATCAATCTTTGTAAAATAACAAGCAGTGCCTAATTGGTCCAGAAGATCTTCCATTCTTGGAATTGGAAATCTATATCTTACACTGATTTTTTTTAGGGCTCTGCTATCAGTACACAATCTCCACTTTCCATCCTTTTTAGGGGCTAAAACTGATGGGACAACACATGGACTAAGACTCTTTTAGATGAGTCCTTTCTCTAACAATTCATCAAATTGCCTTGCAATATCTACATGCTGAACTGGTGTCATCTTGTATGGGGCCTTATTAGGCAAGGAGGAACTAGGTATCAAGTCTATTTGGTGACTAATATCTCTTAAGGGAGGGAGGGTTTTGGGTGATCACTAACAGTGACATCACTGTATTTTGTAAGCAATTCCTTCACTTCGTCTAGTATAGGATCATCATTATCAGACCTTATATTGTCCTTAGGTTTGGATATTAAGAAAAAAGCTTCAATTTCAGGTTCTTTTAAAACTTTTAACATTTCTTTCTCCCCCATGGTTATGACAGTAGGTTCTTTCTCTATTTTGGTATCAGGCAGGGGCTTCATGGTGAATGTTTTCCCATCTTTGGTGATAGAGTAGGTATTTTTCCTACAATGGTGTGTGGAATATACATCATACTATCAAGGCCTACCTAGAAGGATGTGGGAAGCATCCATTTCAACAACATCACAAAGAACTTTGTCTTTAATGTGTGCTATAGAAAATTCTATCCATGCTTCTTCAGTCACTAAGGTTTGTTGACCCTTTGTTAGCCAAGGGACATGATAAGGAAAAGGATGAGGCTTCTTAGGGAGGTTTAACTTCTGTACCATTTCACAAGATACTAGATTTTCAGTTGAGCCAGAATCTATGAGTAAATTACATACCTTCCCATTGCATTTGATCTTTGTCCAGAAGAGATTCTTTCTTTAAGGAGGTTCTTGGCTTTGTGGAACTTGAAGGAAGACTTGTATCATCATCAAACATGCTCCTTCCTCTGGTTCTAAGTCCTTTGCATTTGCATTGTCTTCTTTCTTATCCTCTTGAATGAGTTGTGCGCTTCTTTCTCCTTGATTGTTATTGTTTCTCTTCTCAGGGCATCTGCCTGCATGGTGTCCCAATTGATTGCAGTAGTAACACTTTAATGGTCCATTTTATCTTCCAATGTTTGTCCTTCCCCTATTGAAGGGTCTTCTCCCTCTATAGTTACCTCTGAAGTTTGTATCATTATTTTCTTTGTCTCCTTGGTCAGGGGTCCTGCTACCATTACCACTGTATTTTTCTCTATTCCAAGAGGTTCCTCTTCCTCTAAAGTTCTTCCCACTTTCATTACTCTTTCCCTTTCCAAACTCTTGTTTTCTCTTCCACTTCTCCTCTACCTTGAGTTCCATTTGATAGTACTTGTTCACTGTGGTAGGGAAAAGTAGGCTAAGTTCCTCTTGAATGGATACCTTAATACCATTCATATATCTTGCTAACTTTTCTTCTTCATCTTCTGCCACATTTGTCTTCATACATAGCTTTAGGAACTCCTTGGTGTATGAGCCTACATCCATATCCTTTTACTTTAGGATTTTCTTTCTCCTATGGAGTTTTACCCCATAGTATTCAAGCATATAGGTCTCCTTGACCAATGAAATCATTTTATTCCATGAAGAGATCATACTCTTCCCATTCTTCACCCTCTCGGTTTGGATGAAGTTCCACCAAGTTAGGGTTGCCCCCTTCAACTTGGATCTTGAAATCTTCACTCTCTACTTCTCAGGGATGTCCTCACACTCAAAGAAGCTTGTTAGGGCCTCTATCCAATCCAAGGCCAAATCTGCATTCATCTTTCCACTAAAATTTGGTAGATCCAACTTCTCCTCCATGGTTCTTCTCCCCATCGACTTTAAGGAATCTAGAAGGGGTCTCTGGTCTGCAGGAATGTTCAAATCCTAATTAGGGGTGTCATCATCTGAATCACTCCCTTCTTCACCACTAGAAGTGTCCTCTTTTACCCTCTCTACTTTTTTCTCCAACTCTTGAATTCTTCTTGTCAAGGCTGTAATTTTTGTCTTCTATTCTCTCACCATCTTTGCTAATTTAATGTTTGTAACCCTTTAAGGGATATCTTCATCCTCAAGATCAGACATAGCTTTGATACCACTTGATGCAAAGAGGGAAACAGGAAGCCTCTAGGTGACTCAAAATAGGGCAATGCACCCAAAACACCAACTTGTCAAGGCCAAAGTGCTTCACACTTATCACAAGTGTGGGAAAGGACTTGGTTAAGGTTATCAAAACCCCAAGGGCAACCTAATCACTAGGTTTCACCAATCCTACAACACCAACTACCAAGGTTGGCTTCTCAAGCACTTGACCCAAATTCACAACAATACCCCCAAAGTGACTAATAGGACCAGGGGTGACCTATACTCATAGGTGTGGTTTATTTAGGTCCCTACCATTTAGTTCCAATGGTTCTTTCACTCAAAAGAAACCCAAAAGACATAGTTGCTTAACAATACCAAGACTAGGCTTATAGCCTTTTCCCAAAGGAAAATTGATCTTAAATGGAATTATTCAACATAACTCCCTTAACTGATTAGGGATTCAAACACCCTTTATGGCCTAGGACTTTGGAATCAAACCCTAGAACATGGAAATGAGAAAGAGACAGGATGACAAGCAAAATTGCTTTTATAATTAGGGCTAATTAGGCCTCCACTTACAATACAAGTGCCTTTAGGATGAATCCAAATTTAAAAAATAATGATTAGATCATGTGAGGGTGTGTACAAGGGTCTCTTCCTCAAAATTAGAGCCTCTGATGAATCCCCAAACTAGAGTTATGATTGCTATCCTAATTCTGGATTGGTGCATACATAAGGATATACACATAGGGCATCATTGTAACTCCATCTCTCTACATTTTGGAGAACCTATCCTAAGGAATCTTAAATAGAATCATATAAACATACTTTCCACCAAGGGTCATTGAATTCCCATGGTGGAAAAGTGAAATACACTCAATTCTTTCCTAAACCCTGATTTAGGGCCTACAAACTAGGGAGTGAGTTTGTAAATAAAATAAATTTCAAACTAAGATTGATAAACACATGAGACTAAAATAAAATGAAAGAAGATTCACAGAACTAACCCTTGGTGTCAGACTTTCATGTCCTTTTGTCTGTACCCAACCGTACACAAAGATTGTTTCTCAGGAATGCAAGAAAATGGTTATATTTTATTAGTTTCAAAATGCCAAAATTACATGATTAGCCTACCACCTACCTAAAAGGGATTTTTTAGGCACTCCCAATGGTTACATAACATATTTGAACTGATTTGACTTTTTGGGAGTTGTTTTTCAAAAAGTTGTCAAGTTTGCTCAAAAGTTGCTTGACAACTTTTGAGCAACTTTTACATATTTTGCAATTTTGCAAATCTAATGACCAAATTTAGTCACAATGTGTGATCCCTAGTGGATCCAAACATTAAAAACCTATAAACAAACTATTCCTAGGGTTTTGGATCATTAATGACCAATAGTTGACCAAGGGCCCATAAGGTGCCAAACTTGGAACTATGGCCTTACAAGGTGGTCTAGTGACTAACCCAATGTCTTAACATCACTAAAGGCCTCTTAGGATCTTGAGGGAACCCCTAGGTTCCATAGGAACACTTGGTTCATTCAGGGTAGTCCTGCACTAGCTGCATATCCATTCGAACAGCCTGCATCTGCAACATCAAGCCGAAGATCCCAATCAACTCTTACCATGTCTCTAATCTCCTAATGAGTGGTCTCATATCTCAATTGTGTGCCCCACAATGGTGCCTCATCATTAACTCTAGCATACACTATCACATCTTGGCTCCTTCCCTGTCGACGGCCGAACTGTCTCAAAACTTAGGTATGCACAAAATGCTCAATGACATATCTGGTCCTCCTGATCAGGTAGCTACTCAAAAAGAAAAATCAAACCTATCTAGCATCAGAGGTCCACTCCTCACAATCCAAATATATATGCCATGCTACATCTATCATATCATCAAAATGACGCTGCCAGTACTCTACCTTGCCCAAATAGGGCTGCTGAATCAAACCTGCATACATATATTCATATGACTGCTTAGGTGCTCACTGCCTATCTATAATAGGTCGTGTCACTAGGATGTGCTCCAAGGCCCAGATCTGAAAAGTTAAGATCCCTGTAGTCATGTTTCAGGTATATTGATATACAATCTCATGGAGCTCTTGATACATATGGGTCAGAATATAGCTACCCCATGCAAATCTCCATCTAGAGATGACCATCTATTAAAGCATATCCACCCATCCTACAAGAAATTCATGTTTTCCTCTATCTGGCATCAAGATGCCACCAATCAAGCCTACAAAGTATATAGATAGACAATTATAGTGATCGCACATGTAGTCCCATAAAATGTAACTTCGATCAATAGTGTCATCTTGGAAGAAACGACGTGCTGCACCAATGGCAACGACTGAAGTTGCCTCAAAACAAACCTCATGACCCAAATTGGGACTCAAAGTATATGCCACATGTCCTTCAGTGTGACTATCATCTCCCCGGTCAATAGATGGAAGGTGTTGTACTATGAGTGCCATCTCTCAGCAAGGATAGTCAACAACCCCTAATTTACCCCTATATCGGGTTAACCAATCTATGATCGTAATCCTACACAGACCACTACCTCCTACTCATCATCTGACAGTAGTCCAGCCAAGGCAAGCACACACCCAGGGTATGTCCCTCAAAATTCTACTACCTCAAAATCATCCTATTTTACAAAGATGACAATTAACAAATATAAATCAGTGTTCTATCTATGAAAAAAATGCAAAAATATCCTGAGCTAAGTGATTCAAGGTTCATAGAAGGAAAACAGTTCACAGATGGTAGAAATTCTAATTCTAAAAATAAGATGAAATCCTACATAAATAGGGTGTGATCTCTTTTTTCGGATACAATCCTAGAAAATAGGATGTGATGGTGAATGCTGGGTATGATCTTAGACATCTTGGATGTGACCCCAAACACAGGGTACAATCCTAAAATATAGGGTATGAAATAACCCTAGTTTCACATTCTAAACTAAGCCAAAATGGGGCAAACCATATATGATCCAGAAAATACTGGATGTGACATAGAAATCTGGGCAAACAGGATGTGATCTAGGAAATACCGGATGCAACACGGGTTTGACAAGGTGCGATCCATTATCCCATATTTGACCCAGAATTCAAAGGGCTATAAAAGCTACAAAAATGCATGAAATTCAAAATTGCAAACTTCACGAGGTAGTTTTACAGGTACTTACCAGAGGTGGGTAGTCAACTGGGTGCTGATGTCAATGACTGAGCTCGAAATGATGCTTCCTAATCAGGACCACCATCTTCTCTGTAGAGCTTTAGAATTCACTATGGGTAAAAGTGAAAATGAATAGTAAAATGGTGATTTTTGAGATATATATTGGTCTTTTGAGCTATTTAGGGGTTTTGAAACTCCTCCCAGGCAACTGAAACTCCATTTATGCTCTCCTTTTGATCAATCAGGAACCAAATCGAAGGTGCCTAAGCTATTTTAACCAGTGCAGTACAAATTTTGTGACAGCTCCTGAAAATGCAGAATTGCTCCATCTGTTCCAAAAATATGTCAAATTGCACATTTCATCAAAAATATTGGTCTGACATCATTTTATCAGTCCCACCACTCATATTTTTATGTAATTAACTTGGTTCTCATGTGTTTACTCTTAAACACACCCACGTATCTCCACTTCTTCTACTCCATTCTTTCTTTCCCTACTCATTCCTACAAGTGATGCATCATTTCAACAGAGGGATTTTATTATTTTTCATTTGATTTTGTTCCCAAGGGGGCATGATCACACTATTGTCAATCAAATTCTTGCTCAAAAAAACATTAAAAATGACTTCGTTATCAAAAAACTAAAGGCATGATGACTCCTTGACTAAGTCGGAACTATGGATTCAAGGCTTTGTTTCTCACAAGATGGATATCCTATGTGTGCATATTCTCAGATCTTTATTAAATCTCCTAGCAGCTTCATACTGACATTCGGATGACAACTAAGGTTAGAATCAATATTATCAATCTTTGGATGACAACCAAGTTCAGAATTGGTATCTTTAAGATCTTTGCTTATTGACCTTTTTTTGATCAAGTTCGAAGTCAATTCTATTAGTTTAGTTCAGTCAAGTATGAGATTGATCTCATCAGACATATCATTCAATAATGAGAAAAATTATCAATTTTCTGAAGTCAATATCAAAAAATCTCTTTGAATTAATACACTACTTGCACATCTATTCAAAGAGGGGCAAATGTAACCACCCTAATTTGGTCTGCTCTAACTATAGACCCTATTTTTTCTAAATGTGATCATACCCCCATTTATGTCTAGACAACTCTTCAATCGGCTGGCATAATTCTTTTGAATTAGATTTAATCTCCTAAGTGATCTAATCACAAAAATTTATTAATCACCTTAAGCCAATCAAGTCCAATCAATTCATTAAAAATCAATTCAAATCAAACCTGGCTAAGGTAATTAATTTAAAATGAATTAAATAAATCCCTATTATATCTAATCACTTGCAAAAAGCCTATCTTCTAGCCTAAATTAATCTAATTAATTGGCTATAGTCCTAATTAATTATCTAAAGCAATCAAAGGCTTAAATGATTAATTTCCTTGTTTTTGAATGAATATATTAAATATAATTCATTTCATTAATATTCCCTTTAACTGCTAACCTAACCTACCTCAACCACCTTAACCCTGGGTTCAAACCTATCCCAATCTATTCTCCCCATGCTAAGCCTAAGCCTAATCTTAATCCTATCCTAACCCACTTCCTAATGATGTCACATTCCTAAATTTAAGATTAGGAATTCAACCCACTTGAGAAAGTCAAATTTCTCAAGCTTGACTCCCTCTAAATCCACTTTCTAAAGCTTGGACTTACACCCCTCACCATGCCTCTTAATTGCTCTCATTAATGCATCATTAATGGAGATTCCTCAAGCCCATGCCTCATCAATACCTTTGGCATTAATGCCTCTTACACCTCATTAATGGTTTTTACAGCTCCATTAATGAACCTTGTCCCCCTCTCTCTCCTCATTTATTCTATAAATAGAATGAGTTTTTGAGCTCAAATGACCCTTAATTTTAGAGTTGAAAGCATTGTTATGCTATTTAGATTAATTGTGAATTCATATTGCATAGTAGTTTTGATATTTATGCATTGTTATTATCATGCTTTTTAGAGCTAATATGCATGCTTAGTGAGCATTTAGATTAGTTTTGATTCAAATCTTCCATTCTTAGGTTGTATATGTCACTAATTTGTGCATAATCTAAGGGAAAGATATGGCATTCTTCAAACTCCTAGATAGAAAGCAATAGATCAATTTTAGTGTTTAGCTTGAAACCCTTAATTTTTATGCTTGTTTTCACTAATATAATGATCTATTAAAGTGTCATGTTGCAGATAATGGGTGCACAAATTAAAACACACATTATCGACCATTTCTGATGTACTCCTTATGCATGTAATATTAATTCATAATCTTTAATTGTTTGCAGCATTCATAGAAACATTGATGAAAGTAATAAACACATAACACAAGATATGATATCATAGAAAACTTCTGTTAGGAAGTAAAAACTGTGGTGGGGATGGCACCCAAAAAACTTCACTAACTGCAGAATGGAAGGGAGCTGGTAAAGGCTTATAATTGATCAATTCTAATGATCTACCCTATTAGGAGTATTAAATTGTAGACCTGTTAAGATCTACTCTGTTAAGAGCTTTAGTGACACTGATTTAAGTATGCACTTAGTTAAGAGATTTACAATAGGACTATTAGGTCCACCTTTCTTGAAAGGATTTCTTAAGTGTACTACACTTGTTAGAATGAGTACAATATGTTTAACTTGACTGTATGCAATCTATTATTTCTGATCCTAGATCTATTAAAGCTCTCATAATATGAATATCACCTATAGTGTTTGATTAATACCTTTTCTCTGTTTGTCAGTAGCCTATGTTCTATTCTTGAAACTAAATTGATCCATTTATGTCCTTCTGCATGAATTCTCTTATCTGATCCTTACATGCTCTCAGTGGCTACAATCATCATCGAACAACATGTTCACAATAGATTGAGCATCTATTTATACAAATATTTGACCTATTCTAAAATCACACATTACAATATTAACTCTTGATCCAAGGTATACAACTTGACCTTGTTCCTTTAGTTTGCATGTTTTAAAATAGTTAAACTGATTAAAACAATAATAATTACATTTCTTCCTCTGCACATAATGGATTTAAAACAAAACAAGAAGCTAAATATAAAACTTCAATGTTCTATTTGACGTGGAAAGTCAGATCCACTTTTTGCGAGATGTAACTGACTATCGGTTCTTGGTCATTGGGTTGAACTGAAAGTCTCTTGACATTCCTTCATTGAACTGATCGCCAGGTTCCCTTCATCTATCAGGTTCCTCTCTTTGTTGTTTCATTGGGTTGCACTATTGTTACTCGTCGGGTTTCTTTATCCCTTTTGTCATCAGGTAACACTGAATAGTGTTTGTCAGGATGCTTTGTACTTGGCAGTATCAGGTAACCTTGGCATCAGGTAGTTTTGTGCCCTGTCTATCGGTGTAGATCATGTTTTTCCTTGTATATACTAATGGAAAAATATAATGCCTTCAATCTCCCCCTTTGACATTAGTATCAAAAATTGATATGTGCATAATACTAAAGTGTTTATTATGTACACCATGTATATATCCTTGTCATTATATGACTCCCCCTAACTATATGCATCGGTATAGTATAAGTATAATATACATGTATACTTGCCTTTATACTATACATTCCCCTGTTCTTTGGTCTTTCAAATGTTTGACTGTACACGTCATTTCCCCCTTTATACTAACTGAACTATATGTACATATCACTTCCCCCTTTATTTGATACTCATTAAAAAAATGTACAACTTATAAGATGCCAAAAATATGTAACTTACAACGTTTCAAGAATATGTGAGTGGGTGTTCTTTATATCTTCGAGCAATTTCTCCCATTTTTCTTTCAGTAGTTCTAGTGCCATGTGCTCTGTCTCTATCCTTGCATGCATATCATAAATGCTATCTAGGAAAAAAATTTCTAGGGTGGAAATTAGTGCTCTAGCCTCTATCATATGTTTCTGAAGTAGTGAGAATGTCGGTAAGATTTGTGCTTGAAGCTCATTTACCTCATCTCTAAACTTTGTCTCTGCAATCTGTATGTCTTGTCTCAATTTATGTGCTTTCTTGAGCTACTCATTGTACAATTTTATTGCCTCTTCACTATTCATGAGACTTTGTGCACTTTTTTGAAGATCAACATCTATCTGTGCTATCTTGTTAGTATACTCTTGGGTGCGTTGATCTAGCGTGCATAACTTTGTATCAAGGTTATAGCTTCTAAGGTTATTGGATCTATTGTGCTAACCAATTCAGAAAGATTTACCTTTTGCAATGTTACTTATTGGCTTATCTTTTCTTCTAGCTTGAACTCATATTTATGTTCAAGTCTTTCTTCTATGACCTTCTCAACATCTATGTTCTAAGATGTGATTGCATATGTGAGAACCACTAATTGATCAAGCATTGGGGCTGTTTAATCAACATCTATATCAGGTTCAATTTGTTGAAATATTCCTCATGCTACTTCAAGTACCTTTTCCTCTTTTGTGGATTTTTCTCAACTTGTCTTGCATAGCCTTCCTCTCACAAAGTCTTGCATACTTTGTCAATTCAGTTGGATCCAATGTCCTTGGATCACAAACTGGAATCTCAATGATTTCATCCAAAGTGTTTGGATTCTTATACTTGCTCTTCTTCTTCTTCTTTGAGATTTGTGTGGACACAGATGTATGAACTACCATTGCTAGTTCATTTGTCCTCTCTGAAGTTCTTGGTGAAGGCTTTGTTGAAGATGCTTCTTGTGTTTTCTTCTCGGGGTGCACCTGTCAGATTTGTGAAGACGTCTCTCCATCAACCTTGGGTGTCTATGCAGATTTTTCTTCTATTTTCTTCTCCAGCTCATCTTTCTTTTCTTCTTCACTCTTTTCTTTCTATGTGTCCTCTTCTACCTTTTGTGCTTCCTCTTTACTTCGATCAGTAGACTTATCTTTCTGATAATCGGTTGCAGCTTGTTCTATAGTTGTATCCTTTGTGTCATCTGTGGTGTCTTTTGCTTCTGCATCACCCATGTCTTCGGGTGTGCTTGTATCCTCTACAGTAGATCCTTCATTAGCTTCCAGTATATTGATGGCCTTCATCAATACTGGCATATTTCTTTGTGTGCTAGCTTGTGCTATATCTAGAGTGGTGTTCTGCTCATTGGTTTGGTCTTTTTGAGCAGTGACATCTTCATCTTTTTGTATTTTCTTTGTAGTGTTTGGTTCTGTTATGGCAATGAATGAAGTGTCATGCCATGTCTCATTAGCAACATTCATTTCTTTATGCCCTGTTGTCTTCACCTCTTGTTTCTTTTCATGATCCTTAAGAGATATAAATATTACATCATCTTCTTTTTGTGGATCCTTATCATAGTCATAATGTGATGTCTTGAATGTCAAGATTATCCATGACTTTGTCCAAATCTATTGGCTCCATATCTTCAACATTGTCTAAAGAAATGTGCTGAGGACTTGCCTTGTCTTTCTCCTCCTCCCTATGAGGTGTATTGGTAGGAAGTAATAGATTCTCATGACTTGTTGACTCTGTAAGTAGATCTAGGAGTTGTCTCCATTTAGTCTCGGTCATTTTTTCCAACTCTATAAACTTATCCTCTAGCACTTTGTAAGCTCTTATCTTGGATAAAAATTTTCTTGAGTCCTTCATTATTTCTTTGATTTCTTCTATCTTAGATTCGGGAGGCATAAGTGTGACAAGTACCCTCTCCCTTGCTTCTCTTTCAGTTTGTAGAGCATATGACCATTGTTGAGATATTCTGTTACCCAGCTCTTTAGGTATTTGGTTGATAAATTTAGCTGGTACATATTTGAATTTTACCATTGACTTAATGATTGCCTCTTGTATCTTATTTTGGTCCTCTAGTTTAATTGTATCCGATTGTTTGATTTTCTTATCTACATGGTGCTAGATGCAGTAATAGATTCAATAGCCTCATTAATTGTTTGATTTCTAAAAATTTTCTTCTCTACATCAGGCTCATCCTCTTTAGAATCCTCAATTTCAGCTTTAGTCCTAACCATTCTTAACCTTCTCTTAGTGGGTGTTAGTTTCTTTGTTTTCTGCTTTGTTTTCTTTGTTGCCTACTTCCTCTTATAGGTCCTTACTTGACCTTTCTTAGGAGGTGTGGTATCGGTCTTTGCATTTTGACTCCTTGTCCTCTATTTCTTTGTAGGAGGTGGAGGTGTATCAGACTCAGTTGCCTCATAATATGATTTTTTCTCATCTTTCCCTTCACCGATGGTACCCTATTCATCGGTTTCCTCTGTTTATTCTTGTTCCTCCTCATTAACTGATAGAATCTTTTTAAGATTCTTGACCATCTTATTTTTCTTGTTGACAGTCTTTTTGATTTCTAGGCCTCTTTTTATCTTTGAACTAGCCTATTCATAAGTGCCAAACCCTGGTTGTTTTCTATCAATTGGCTCATTGATCAATGCATCAATAGCATTGGTTGCTTTATCTATGTTGATTTCATAATCAAGAGAGGCTAACCAAGTTGTTCTTGGTACAACTGGTTTTATATGGGTGAAGTCTGTATCCACCATAAAACATATCTCATCCCTATGTTTTTCAATTAGTTTCTCAGGGATCCTCACTCTTTCCATCATCTTTTCCTTGAATTCAAGGAAGTATGCAGTCATAACTGAATCAAAATTATCTCCTAGTGACTTAATAAGTTCACTAAT
>MU224043.1:240162-251816 GCA_018584345.1 Thuja plicata | reverse complement strand
ACTATCAACTCACTATCTCCAAATGCCCTTAAACATTTGATTCCCCTTTTCCTAGCCCACTCCAAGCCCTGGATCAAGCTCTCATATTTTGCTATATTGTTAGAACATGGAAAAGATAACTTGTAAGTAGCATAAAATTTATCACCATGAGGTGAAACCTACATAACTCTTGCACCAATACCATCTTTGTTCTTAGATCCATCAAAATATAAATCACATAGTTGGTTAGATAATTTAGATTCAGGACATTGATCTTTAATCAGATTAGGTACAACTGAATCAGATTCTAACATTACATAATTACCAAAACCAGCATCAAACACATCAATATCTTGATCATTTCTAGCTGCCCATTCATCTAGGACAAAATCAGGATATTCTTTAGTTTGTGTGTTATAAGATGAAGTCTCATTGATTTCATCTGTATCCATGATCACACAACTTGAATTTATGGGGCTAGGATTATAAGGCTCTATATGGTCTTTGGCCCATAACTCTGACTTTATGGTCACCTTAGCACCATATCCAGTTCTAAAATACAGGTGAGACCAATCTGATGAGAAATATCCATCTATCTTGGCTGTGAAGTCTCTTGATAAACACAGAGCAAAGTAAGGTGGTAGATCTATGAAAAAAATATCCTGGGAAATGGAGAATTTTGGACATGAGTGCAAGGTTAAACTTGCATTTTCAACAACCCCTACTATTTTAATTGAAGAACCATCAAGCTGAACAACTCCTTTCTAAAGAGGTTCATACTTTAAATCTAATAAATCAGCTATGCTCTTTGGCATGACAGTGCTGGTTGCACCACTGTCTACCATGCAATTATGCACTAATTTGTTTCCAATAATTAAAGAGACATAGAAAGGAGGAGGCTTAACATTTTCATATTTCTTACCTTCCTTTTTTGTCATCTTATGCATATTTTCTAGCTTTCTTTCAACTGTTATTGCTGATTGCTTTAAATCTATAGTCTTTTTACTCACTTGTACTTCTGGCTGCTGCACCTTACCAATATTATTTTCTCCTTTAATCACTTCATCATGCACCATTGAAGGCTTTGAATTGGCCATGGCCACTTTTGGAGGATATTGTTCAGCTAGATGTGGAATTGTTCTCTTTAAACAACTCCTCTTTCAACAACTCGGTTTTCCCTGGAATAGCTAATGAATCCCACATAGAAATTGAAATAGTCATCTCCTTCATATTATCAACAATGTTATAAGGAATAGCAAACTATACCTTATGAGGTGACTTACTAATGCTCTGATCTGCCTGTTTTTGATACTATATTTCTCTATTTTCATGAGTAGAGGCCCCCTTTAGGATTGAGACTAGTGGAATGGTTGATGATTGATTTGTAGTAGCAATCCTAGGAGCTGATTGCTCTGATTCTAGAGCTCTCTTCTTGGTTCTTGTGTTTGTTGATATGGATGAATCTCCATTCACTCCATAGAACTCTTCCTCTTGCCAATTGAGGAATGCAATGTTAGGAGTAGTTGTATCAGAGTGTTGTTGAGCCTCTTCAATAGATACAGTAGGTTGTGAATCCATTACACTTTGAACCATTAAGGCTTGATTGAGCACTCCATTAGTACACTTAGACTGATTGTGGGGTTCATTGCAGGGATAGCACCATTCATAATCTGCAACAAGGTTATTTTTCCTAGGAACAATATCCCTAAGAGAATTAAGGGGTGTAGGATTGTAAGGTCTATAAGGCCTTTGGTTCCAGTTTTGCCTATTGGGATTGCTATTTCCCTGATATTGCTTCTTTTTGCCTTGATAAATGGGTTGATTGGGCTGCTGAGATGAAAAACTAGAAAATTGACTCTGAGTATGAGCTATTGGATGGCTTTGCTACCTTTTTAGGTTTATTAGTTCATTCCAAAAATTTTGTAGCAAGCTCTCGATCTTTTGATGACTATTTTTTATGCTTTTCAATTCACTGGGAGGAACAATAGGTATTATTTCTTCACTTTTACAAGATGGCAATGAGGCCAAAGGTGGAACAACTAGTGGCATATTGGATTGGATGTTAGGAAAATAAGGCATGGGTGGCCTAGGAGATATCTTTCCTGCCTGAATGACACTATTCTCTGCCCTTATTGCAATATCAAAAGCTTGAGGTAAAGAATTCCCTCCCATTGACTGAATCATTACTAAAATATCACTATTTAGGCTTTTAAGAAAGTACAAAAATGCATATTTGGCAGAGGGTCTTACCGTGGTAGGGATCCTATTCCAAGTCTTCTGAAATCTAAGATTAAAATCACTTAGTTCTTCTTGTGGAGCCCTTTTAATGGTAGTTAGTTGCTCTACCAAAGACAAATTGTCAGATTTATCTTCAAAAAACTTAGAAACCCTTTCCCCAAAAATATCCCAAGTAGCAATAGAATTTATTGGAAGATTTATGAACCAGTCAAGAGCTTTACCTTTTAGTGATGCAGCCAATAGCTTCATAGCCACATCTTCCTCTGTAACATGATGGACATTGAAAAGAGATGCAATATCTCTAATGTGTTCAATAGTTGTCACTTGACCTTCTCTGGTGAATGATGGAAAAACTTTCAAGGTAGCCAAAGGTATATTGTTGTGATTTGGAATTCGGAGAGGACTACTTTGATCAAAAGGAACAAATGGTAGATTTCTTTCCATTCCTATAGCTGATTGTACTTGTTGCTGAACAACAGATGCAGAAGGAGGATGGGTAAACTAAACTACCTTCCTTTGGTAAGTCTTCAAATTTTGAGTAGTTGCTGCAGTTCCACTTGTAGAGGCTCCAAAAACATAATTATCTATAAATAAACTTTCAACACTTGGAAATTCCAATCTGGACAGGTTAGGAACACTTAGATATTTAGGAAGACTGATTTCTTCAATAATAACCTCAAGTTCTTCTAAATTTGCAGCTGATTTTTCAAAAATGGGGTTATCAAATGATGAGAAATTTGAATTCAATATAGTACCTCTTGGATCTTGTGATGTTCTTTCACCTCTAGATGATCTTCCTCCTCTTCTATTTGACTGCAATTCTTGATACTCAAATCCCTCCTTGTTTGATCTTGTTAGAGTTCTACTCATTAAAATCCACACTGAGAGCTGTAACTGAAATTAAGAACAACCAAAGAACTAGTAGATCAGAACTGAGAAGTAGTTCATGGTCCCACCGGGCATGCCAAAAACTGTTCATGCTTAGAATTGTCACCCTAAATCAGGCATTAATGCTTCATGACAATTCTATCTGACAATGGAAACTTCCTCTAGCTGTGGGTAAACTATGGATGAGGAAGAGTCTCCGGATTCTAGGCCGGTTCCTATTGAATTTGGGTATCGATTTTATACTATTTTCTCCTGATCTTGAAAAAGGGAAAGGGGAGAAACTCTAACTAAAATTGCATGAATAAAACTTGAAAAGGTGATACACCAAATAAATTCAGATCTCTCAAAGCTTCAAACTGACACTCACTTAACATACCCTAATGATCTCTACAATATCACTCACTATCCAATACATGGGTTGATTAGAAGGTCACTACTAGGGTTTAACCACAAATAACAATCCACCTATCAACAACATGCATGTTTTGCAAAAAGGCTTATATTCTGTAATGTAGAGTAGGAAAGGATACAATCCACTAATCTATATTATGGATGTATTATACTTGAAATGCAGAAAATTGAATAAGATTTAGACAAATGATCACCAAAAGACATATGAAAAATGGGTCAACTGTATTCTTCTCAAAATCTATATGCAGTTACATGAATGGATCTCAAAATAATTGCAAGGAATACAAGCATCCTCTTGCACAAAATCGAAATCATAAGCATGAACTAACAGTGGTTACAAAAGCATAAACAAATAGCTTATAGGAATAAGAAATTCACTAAAGTCCTTCTCTTCACAATTTGACCCCCCCCTAACATGAAGCTCCAGCCTCTACTAAATAGCCAACATGGCTTATTTCAAAAACATTTCCCCCCAAAAATCCCACCATAATAGCAAGATACTAAACTATGTGGCTTAACAAATCCCCTAAATCCAGCCTTAAGTATAGCACCCCTAATGTTGATAAACAAGATATATATCATTGTTAACTTTATCAACCTTATTTGAATACATGACATTCAAATTCTAAAAACACTAAACTCAAAATATAACTCAAGAGGGATATAAACCCTAGCAACTCGGTATCATAGCTAATCATAACTCTGCCGAGTAATTGCATCTTGTTTAACCACCATAGTTGGCTGTCGACATGACCATCTCCATGGAAAAGATAGTTGTTATACTTTGTGGCACCAATAGTACCATCATGACATTGTGGAGGGGATGTTAATATACTGGAAACTGACATAGCATTTACTTCACTTGTCAGCAAACTCCAGTTTTGGGTAAAACACAATGCACTTGCTCATCAATTTCATCTTGCATCTAAGGGTTTTCCTTTATGGCGCCGCCATGTTGAATCTAAATACTGATCTTTTGCAATGAAATATTCTTCCACTCTATGATGAAACTCAGGATTCATGTATTTTCTATTTTTCCATAATACATGGCATCTTCCTGTTGTTTTCTCCTTCTAAAATGTCGCAGCTTTTGGTCTTCTATTTGCTTGAACTTTAGTTTAGAATGTTGGAACAATCTTGGAGGTGAAGTGTTTCAAAGCCATGACAAATGGCACTGCACTCATGCTTGTAACTCAGGATTTTGGAGTTTGACGTTTGGTCAAACCACCACTGCAAGCTTGGAATGAATCTAAGTTGTGGTTGAGATGGAGAGATGCCCATGGGTTTTGGTTTTTTGACTGGGGATGTCTCTTCCACAGCTTTAGACTCATCCCTAGTTCATAGTGCAACATGGAGTTGGGAGAAAATACCGTGGCCACCACTGTTTGTTCTTTGGCTATAGCTTGACAACACTCCTCTGCTAGTCTTCTATTATGACACTTGGCCTCTAAGATAAGTCATTTTTAACATCTTTCTCACCGCATTTTCAAATGTAAAACACAAACACACTGTTGTAGCCAATAATAAATGAGTTCTTTCCTTGCTTTGTGTCTTTGTTTGCTGTCAACTCCTCCATTGTGAACACTACTTTAGGCTTTGTTGTTGACTATTGTTCTACTGTCATAGGAATGTTGAAAATAAATGGGGTCTATTTGTTTCTTTGTTTGTTGTCGACTGTACTCTTGTAATCATGACTTAGGTTGTGCTTGATGTCGACTATAGTTAAAACACCCACATGGATTTTGAACTGGTATTTGAAGATGCACTTGCAGTTGTCTTTCTTGATGCTTGTCTGGATTTATAGTGAAACACGGGTTCCATGACTATTTAAATTCTTTAAAAAAATTCTTCTTGTTGTCCTCAAATACAACTTTTTAGTAAGCAAAAAAAATGCTTCTCTGTTCGGGCCAAACATTCTTTTATCCTATTTTGTCTGAAAAACACAAAAACCTCTCTTTCCAGTATGCTTGTAAAAACAAAAATATTTATTTTCACTTTGTAATATTATGAGAAGAAAAATGAAACCATAGCATGTTTACATTTATGAAAATGTTAATGCAGTTAGTGTAAAAACACACTATTTCTTTTAAATGCATATAAAATTTTACCCATGGGGTTCGAGCACGAGCTCATGACTCCCATGGGTAATGCTCAAACTAAAACCCTAACTGGTATGGATGTTCTATTATCATGAATGTAAAACCCTGCATTTAATCATGAACATTATCTCTTAAAACAACAACATAAGATGTATATTTAAACACCTCATATGCATATATCTCTTGAAAATTCATCTGAAGGCATGAAACTATATCTTTTCAAAATCAGCATCTTATAAATTTTTGGATGGATAATTACTGATATCTGCTCATAATTTATGTCTTCTGTGCATTTGTTTATCATTATGAAAGTATACAATATGCAGATACTGAAACATTTGATCTTTGTTCTGTACTTGCAGCTTTCTCATTTCTTGTCATGCATATTTCACTTTGCAGATTTCCACTTTTCAAACAAACATAACAGTAACATTTCATGCCATAGAAAATATAATCAATCCTTAGGGATGGGGTTTTCAATCTTGATCTTCAAAGCTGAAATTTTAATTGTTGTTTGAAAAAAATGAAGATGTACTTACTATGACAGCATCTCTTAAACTCTCTTATTTGCATGAAGATAGTGAACTTTAGATTCTTTCAATTCTACATTTCTCCAGTTTATTAAAAATCTTTCTTTGCTCTTGTGCCTCCTGTAGCATCTTTTGAAATCTTCTCTGTATTTTCATCTTCTTCTGCATTCAGTAAGTGAGCAAGCACCCTTTGAAATGTAAACCATCTTTCTTGCATGTAATGGCTTATGTGAATTTCGAGCACGGCCTCGTGACATCCACTGTATTTCATTTTTGCTTCCTGCATTTAATCACATGACCTCTTTTTGCACATATCATCAGTCAATTTGTTAGGACAACAGATAGAATACATACATTAATGTTTGTAGGTGAGTGTCATCTAGGATGACACTCATTTATGAATGTTGGTGGATTCATTTGTATTTACTATCCTAACAGGTTGATCAAATTTTTGAAAAAGGTTTCTCAGATGGAAATGTCAATTCCTTTTCATTCAGATATCTGATTATAAAGAAAAGAATAACATTCATCAAAGTGATCATAAATAGCAAAAGGTTTCAGGTTTAGAACAAGTCCCTTTAATACTATTTTCCAGATATTATGGATGAATGTTTTCTTGTTACATTGATTTCATCAGATTGATATGCAGCATAAGAAGAATTGATTGTATGATGTTTGTGTCCGATGTATTGCTTAGATCCAACTGGATCTAACACCCCAGTTTCTCTCATGATGCAGGTTGAATCCTAAAAGACCTAAATGCAGATGGAGACATGGACTATGAAGACCTAGAAGATGACAGTCAACTAGCAAGTAACCAACCACAAGGCAATGCATGGGACCCCTACTCCATACTTTCTATCATGCTTTCTATCCTGTAATATACTATTTATTTGACATGAAAAGAAAGATGAAATGACACTTGTATATTACATTCAGTTTGAATGCACAATGTAATTGATCAATTATATATTAGAAATTCTAGAATGTGATCAACTCTTAGAGTATAAACGATAACTTTTAACAATGAATGTAATCACAAAATGTTGATTAATAATATTTGAAGGATAGTATAAATTGGACTCTTCTAAAAATGCAATTTTTTCCTATTTGTGGTTATTTTGATGCATGTTGTAAATTAGGGTAACAATATCCTGACAAGGTAATACAAGAGAGGACAAAGCAACATTGCACACACTAAATAAAGTCTTTCTAGGTGTAACATCATTCAATGGTAAGGTAAGAGGAGGATGTTGTTTAATCCCAAAAGTTATAGAAGGATGTTTGTAAAACACTTGAAACAACTTGTGCAACATGATAACGAATAAAGAAATGCATAGAAAATAGATCTAAATATATCCAAATGCATTCAAATGAAATCTATAAGCATGAAAAATGTAAATATTTTTGTATTTTTAAAGAAATGTTGTGATTTTTTTTTATTTTTGATATATAAGTGCAAGAGAATAAAAGAAATATACTTTTAATTGCAGGTAAGATCTAACAAAAGATGCAAATCTAACACCAAAAAGAAAGAGTTGTCTATCGCGGGTTCACCAAAATGTAAGGTAGAAAATATGGATAGGGTTTAGAACAATGGAGATTTTCTCATAAGAGTGACCCTATGCACATATTATCCATCCTACATTTAATTTTAATTGATAAGGTGTGTAAATCTGAAAATGATTACAAAGGAAAATGGAATAAAATACTTACCTCTGAAAAAAAGAATCTGCTGAAAAACCTGTCAGACGGTCTCATAAACTGTTAATTTACACAATCTTGAACTGAAACTGTGAGATATACAAAACCCAAAAATCATTTTCCATTCTGACATAGTTCTGATTTTTACCCTCAAGTAAATGTCAACCTTGACCCTGAAATGTCACCCTTGACTCCAAAATGTCGACCTTGACCTGCACAGCTCCGATGGAAAATCTCTTAGCGGATCTTGAAAGTTTTCCGAAAAGGGTATCTAGATCTACACTTTAATTCACTGTCCGGAACATGTCCCTGCAAGAAAAATGGTTTGTTTGTTGGGGGGGAGGGTTTTTCCTTGGTCAAACCCCAGTTTTGGAATTAACATTATAATCAAATTGAAATTGCATAAATAAACAAAGTAAATAAACAAATTCACCTTGCTTATATAGAAACCCTCGTGGTGGATTCAAATCTGTGGATCCACAAGTATGTATGCACCAAAGGGATGTAGAATATAGAATGTAGGATGTATGATGTCTCAAATCAATTTCTTGAAGATCTTCAACACCAATCTTGAATGGATCTTGGAATAGGAAGAAGTTTTCATGAATGTGGATGGAGAAATCTTCAGCAAGAGGGCTCCAAAGAGCTTTGAATCCTTCAATGGATACCATTGAATCTCCTTGAAGAATTGGATTCTTGAATTCTTTAATTCTTGAGAGTATATTCTTTCTTCAAATCTTGCTTCTTAGCTTGTCTCTTCAAGTCTTGAGCGCTTGTGATTATGCTTGATCATGGTTAGAGAAAATGAGAGGAGAAAGCTTCCTTATATATGAAACTAGGGCACAATCTTCTAAAGAGGCCTACATAGGAGAATTAAATTCCCATTAGACCTATGCCCTTAGAAGTGGACCTATATTAAATATAATTTAAGAATCATTTCTTCAAAGACTGAAATATTCAACCCGGAAGCGGGAATTAAACTTTTCTGAAGCCAGAGATCTGAAAATCTTGAAAATCTAAAATCTGGACCCTGGGCCTGAAAAAGGTTGATTGTGAGCTAGGTCAAGGTTGAGGTCAACCTTGAACAAAAAAGGTCAACCTTGACCCTGAGGTCAAAGTCCCAATTTTTCAGTCTGGGGTGTCAGAAATAGGCTGGAAAAAGTGGAAATGGGGCAAAACATGATGAACTATAATTGATTGAATGTTTGAAGATGTTAAGTTGATGTTAACAGAGACATAAGAAATTTAATGCAAGACATTAAATCAGTTAATTTATTATATTTTCATTTATGTAAACTTGATATAATCTGTATGGTCATGTACATATTGATAAAATACTTTAGAGAACCAATGAATCAAAGGCTATGCTATCAGTAATGCATATAAGTCAATTATTCACAAAGTGATTATATACACTGATGGAGTGCACACCGATGGTCAGAGTAAATCAACAAGAGAAAAGTCACAGTGTTACCTGTTGAGAAAATGCACAACATTACCAACGAGAAAAGACAATGTTTTTCTATGAGCAAAGCATAGTGTAACCCGAAGGATAGAAATACAGTGTTTCCCGACGAACGGAGAACCCAAAGACAACCAAAGTCACACCAATGGAACAGTCAGTTGTTACCAATGACTAAATGAAGTATTGATCAACAGAACAGAGAGTTCAGAAGTGAAAACATGCTTAGCTGTCAAGAGCTAAAAATAGACTTAACTGATACTTATCATTGTTTTAATCAACAAGATAAAGCCAGAGATAAGTAAAGGATTTAAAGCTGCTTTGTCCAGTTGGCAAGAAGATCTCTACGAGATAAAACTAGAGTTTTACTTTAAATCTAATTGGCGAGAATTTTAGATCATGCCAAGAACAAGAAAGCCAAGAAATGGTGAAATCATGTCTATATAAGAGAAAAGCTTATTAATTATGAATAAGGGGAGTGACAGGAGAATAGATGCTAAAGAGATTCTGAAGGAGAAGAAAGTCTTCATTCAGACTTGATCAATCAAGCTGAGGAAAGAGCTGAATTCTGTAGACACTGATGAATAGTGATATAGCATCATAGAGAAAAATAGTGTGGAGCAAAGGTATTAAATTGATAATCTTGATCATTTTGGTAATGCACTTACAATAGATCTAAAAATCTACAATTCAAGTTGTATATGTGAACAGATCAATTTACTATTTTAGTTTAACCACTGAAGAATCAAGTCTCTTAACCAAGCAGGACTTAAAATTATTTTCTAATTAAGATACATCCCAAGGAGTATCAAAAAGTTTGATCATACAAAGTAGCATTGGATATGCCCGATACCTATTGACAAGCCAAGTGAGTGTTTGATCAAGGATGGTAGCATTAGATGCCAGATACTAAGTGAAAAACTATCTATTTAAATCCTCTAACAAGGTCACACCTAATAGTGTGTTTGTAACCTTTAACAAGGTTGGCTCTTAACCGAGCCCATTTTAGAAGAGTGAAAATTTGGGGTACCATTCCCAGTGGTTTTTCCCTTAATAGGGTTTCCACGTTAAAAATCCATATTGCATGTGTCTATGAGTCATTACTTTACTATTTTGCATTTCACATAGGTAAATCTAGATTGATCGGTATACACTAGTTATTTACTATATTTCGGTAAATAGAAAGACTGCTTATCGGTAAACATACAGTAGAAGGTTTTACAAAGCATTCCAACAAGTAGTAATTTGATATTAGTATTTCAAGGCATTCATCTTATAGAACTGAAGATAACTAGAGGTATAATTTGGTGGTACTAAGGTTGAAGGGTTGATTTAAGGATTAATTTTTGAGGCCACTGATTCATGCCCCTTCTCAATTTTTACTAACAATTGGTATCAGAGCTTGTGTGCTTATAAAGGGATTTTAACAGCTCAAGCTAAAGATCACAAGATGAATAGATGAGATGTGTCCAAGTTGAGCAAAGACAACTTTGCTTCATGGAAAATAAGGATAAGACTCCACCTATCAGGTATTGGAAATGATGTTACTCAATACTTAGATACTAAATATGTGTTCCCACAGGAGTACTCACAATTGAACAAATGAGAGAGAAGAATGAGCACAAGTGCATGATAATAGAGCTTGCTTCCTCACTCTCAAATGATGAATTTGAAGATGTCAAATCATGCACAACTACAAAGCAGATGTGGGACAAATTGAAGCTTGTACATGGTGGTGATAAAAATGTTCTGAGAGCCAAGGCAGAAAGCCTTAGAGGAAAGTTTGATGATCTCAGTATGAAAGAAGGTGAAAACATCACACAGTACAACACAAGAATCAAAGAGGTAGTCAATGCTATCTGAGGAGTTGAAGGTGTACTAGAAGAAGAGACAGTGGTAAGTAAAATTCTAAGAACCTTACTGCCTACTTATGCTATTAGAGTATCTTCCATACAAGAAATGAGAGCAGTAGAAAATAACAATGCTACTCTAGATAGTTTGATTGGAAGACTAATTTCATTTGAGATGAATAACTTTGATAATAGTATATTACCAAACATAGAGTCTGCATTCAAATCTTCTTTGAGAATAAGTAAATCAAGTCATAAACACACTATGAGAAAAGATAGTGATAGTGATAGTGAAAGTGAAGAGGAAGATCTTGATGAAATTGAAGCACTTATGGAAAGAAGAATGCAGAGAGGCAAAGGTAAATACAAAGGTAAACTACCACTTGTATGTTTTAATTGTAAAGAGATTGGACACTTTGCTGCAAGATGTCCTAACAGAAGAAAAGATGATAGAAGTAATGACAGGTCATTTGAAAAGAAGTTTGACAGAGGT
>MU224043.1:226381-240046 GCA_018584345.1 Thuja plicata | reverse complement strand
ATGGTGTTTGTGGCAGTAAAAGATGATTCAGATGAAGATGAAGAAAGGTATGTAGAAACTGCACTCATATCTAAAGTTAGTAAAAATGATGTCTGGATCATAGATAGTGGCTACACTCACCATATGATTGGTGACAAAAAAAAATTTGAGACTTTTGAATACTATAATGGTGGTTCAGTAAGAATGAGTAATGACACACCTTGTCCAGTTGAAGGTAAAGGAACTATAATGTTGAATAACCTGATAAAACGTGAAAATGTTTATTGGGTGAAAGGATTGAATTATAATCTATTGAGTGTTTCTCAGCTGAATAATTCAGGTCACAGAGTAGAATTTTAAAATAAGAAGGAAAAGATCTTTAATAAATCAGGAAGTCTAATTGGTACCGATGAGCAGACAAAAGGTAACTTATTCTATCTGAATTATACTGACACCACTTGCTTAATGGATAGAAATGAAGACATATGGTTGTGGCATAAAAGATTGTGTCATGTAAAATTTGACAACATGATAAAGATAAGAAAAAAGAGAAATGTAAGAGGCTTACTGACAATGATTAAGCTAGACAATATCATGTGCAAAAATTGTCAAAAAGGTAAGATGACAAAGTCTAGTTTCAAAATTAAAACCCATACATCTGATGCCATTCTAGAATTAGTCCATACTGATCTATGTGGATCCATGAGGAAAAAGAGTTATTATGGTGATAGATATTTTATTCTCTTTGTTGATTATTACTCTAGAATCATGACACTTATGTTTCTAAAAGACAAATCTAAAGTATTGAAGATGTTTAAATGGTACAAAGAAATGGTAGAAAAACAAAGTGGTAAGAAATTGAAATGATTAAGGTTAGATAGAGGAGGGGAATTTATTTTAGATGAATTCACTAACTTTTTCAATGAGCACGGAATCAAAAGATAGGTCTCTGCACCGAGAACACCACAGAAAAATGGAATTGCTGAAATAAGGAACAAATCCATTGTTAATTGTGCAAGGACACTGATGATAGAGAAAAGCATCAACCAAATCTTCTACAGGGAAGCTATCAGTGCTGCTATTTACACATTGAACAAAGTCCATTAAAAGAAAGACACTAAGAATACACCCTATGAGCTATGGTATGGTTGCACACCCAATGTAAGTTAATTCAAGATCTTTGGTAGTCAATGTTATATCCTAAAAGATGATAGAAATGGAAATCTTGACTCCAAAAGTGATGAAGGAATCTTTTTAGGGTATTCCACAAAATGCAAAGCTTATAAATGTCTCAATAAAGCCTCTAACAAAATTGTTGAAAGTGCAAATGTAAAGCTAGATGAATTTGCAGAGAAGAATGAAAAGGAAAGCACAAAACAACCAGAGGACTACAACAAGTTTGTTTATAATGAAGAACCTGACACTCTACTCAAGCAACAATGTATATCTCCTGAGCAATAGATTATTGCACCTGAGCATCAGGCTGCAAATATTAAAAATCAGGATATTGCTCAAGATGATGTACCAAGAGATGGAGATCAGAATGAAGGACAAAATGATGATCAAGATGATAGATAAAGAATTAAACTTGTACTTTCCATATATGTCAGAAGGAACCATCCACAGAACCAGATCATAGGAGACAAGAAGGCTGGTATGATAAATAGAAGTAAGTCTATAAACATAAGATGTCTAATTTGTGATTTTGAGCCAAAATTTGTCAATACTACACTTGATAATGATGAATGGATTAGTGCTATGAATGAGGAAATTGAGTAGATTGAGAAAAAAAAGTCATGGACACTTATATCAAGACTAGATGACAAGAATGTCATCGGTACAAAATGGATATTCAGGAATAAACTGAATGAGAATGGAGAAGTCACCAAAAAGAAAGCAAGACTAGTATGCAAGAGGTATTCACAAGAAGAAGGGATTGACTATGGAGAAACCTTTGCACTCGTTGCTAGGCTAGAAGGAGTGAGAATATTACTTTCTTATGTTGCATATAAAGGATTCAAGGTATACCAAATGGATGTCAAGTCTGCATTCTTAAATGGATTACTTGAGGAAGAGGTATACATTGAGAAACCAGAAGGGTTTTTTGATCCAGACAAGAGGAACATGGTATGTAGATTACACAAAGCCTTGTATGGATTTAAACAAGCACCCTGAGCCTGGTATGAAAGTCTTCATTCCTATCTCATAAGTATTGGATTTGTAAGAACTAGTGAAAACAATAATCTTTATTTGAAAGAAGATACTGATGCTAACATTTTGATTGCTAAAATATTTATTGATGACATCATATCTGGAGGCAATGATATGATATGAAAATCATTTGAAAATTAAATGAGCAAAGAGTTTGAGATGTCTATGTTTGGAGAGATCAAGTTCTTTCTTGGTCTACAGATCATGCAACAAGATGAAGGTATTTTCATTACACAATTCAAATACATCAAGGAAGTGCTTAAAATATTCAAGATGGAAAATTCCAAGCCACTTGGAACACTAATGTCAACAGGATGTAAGCTGAAAAAGGAGGACAAGTCACCTAAGGTAAATCAGACTTTGTGCAGATCAANAGGTATTTTCATTACACAATTCAAATACATCAAGGAAGTGCTTAAAATATTCAAGATGGAAAATTCCAAGCCACTTGGAACACTGATGTCAACAGGATGTAAGCTGAAAAAGGAGGACAAGTCACCTAAGGTAAATCAGACTTTGTGCAGATCAATGATTAGAAAACTCATGTATGTTGTACATACTAGACTAGATATTGTACATGCAGTAGGAATAGTTGCAAGATTTTTTGCTAATCCTAGGGAATCACAAATGACTGTTGTGAAAATAATCCTAAGATATCTGAAGAATACTGAGGAATATTTCTTATGGTATAAAAGAGAAGACAAATTTTAACTTAAGGTCTTTACCGACGTTGATTTGGCTAGAAACATTGATGACCGAAAGAGAACAACTGGAGGAGCATTCTTTATGGGTGACAAACTTGTCACATGGATCAACAAGAAGCAAGGATGCATCTCTCAGTCTACTACAAAGGCACAGTATGTTGTTGCTATTGAAAATTTCTCAAATATTGCATGGATCAAACAGTTACTGGAAGGTATGCATATGAAAATTCTCAAACCAGTAATTATTTATTGTGACAATACCAATGCAATAAACATTTCCAAGAATCCAGTCATGCATGCTAAGAAAAAGCATATTGCTATCAAGTATTATTATTTGAGATAAAAAGTTCAAGCAAAGGAGGTGATACTTGAGTATGTGCAGTCAAAAGAACAATTAGCCGATATCTTCACCAAGCCACTGGCCAAGGATGAATTTGAGTACTTGCGAAAGAGACTAGGGGTCAGACCCTTGTCTACTAGTTAGTAAGATGGCTAGAAGGCTACATCAGCCTACATATTATCAACATATCATTCATGTTGATCCAAGAAAAGAGATGGACTTCAAAGATACATCTATACACAACAAGGTATTTAGCTACTCCATGCACAAGAGTTATTGTATTGTTGATGGATTGTGAAATTCAAGGAGTATATTATGGATAGAAAGGATTGTTTGGCATTACTGTCAAAATATTTGTTTGGCACTATTGTCAAAGGGAGAGATTATATCCATTATCACATCAAGGAGAGATTATATTATCACATCAGGGAGAGATTATATCCTTTACATTATCCAAAGGGAGAAATGTAACCAGAAAAGGAGAGTACATACAAAGGGAGAGATTGCTGACAAGAGAGTAAAAAGATATCAAAAGAAAAGAACAATCTAAGAGAGAGAGTTTGACACAATAAGAGAACACATCAAGCTACATAAGCTTACCGAGGACCATATATTTGTATCAGTTATAGTACATAAGATTGATGAACTATAATTTATTGAATGTTTGAAGATGTTAAGTTGATGATCATAGAGACATAAGAAATTTAATGCAAGAAATTAAATTAGTTAATTTATTGTATTGTCATTGATGTCAACTTGATATAATCTGTATGGTCATGTACATATTTAAAAGACTTCAGAGAACTAATGAATCAAAGGCTATGCTATCAGTAATGCATATAAGTCAAGTATTCACAAAGTGACTATATACACTGATGGAGTGCACACCAATGGTCAGAGTAAATCAATGAGAGAAAAGTCACAGTGTTACCTGATGAGAAAATGCACAACATTACTGACAAGCAAAGTCATAGTGTTGCTCAATGAGAAAAGCATAGTGTAACCCGACGGACAGAATTACAGTGTTTCTCGACGGACTGAGATCTCGAAGACAACTGAAGTCACATCAACGAAATAGTCAATTGTCACCGACGACTAAATGAAGTATTTACCAAAAAAATAAAGATTTTAGAAATGACAAAATGCTTAGCTGTCAAGAGCTAAAAATAGACTTAACTGATACTTATCATTGTTTTAATCGACAAGATAAAGCCAGAGATAAGTAAAGAATTTAAAGTTGCTTTGTCTAGTTGGCAAGAAGATCTCTACAAGATAAAATTGGAGTTTTTCTTTAAATCTAATTGGCGAGAATTGTGGATCATACCAAGATCAAGAAAGACAAGAAACGGTGAAATCATGTCTATATAAGAGACAAGCTTATTCATTATGAATAAGGGGAGTGACAAGAGAATAGATGCTGAATAGATTCTAAAGGAGAAGAAATTATTCATTCAGACTTGATCAATCAAGCCGAGGAAAGAACTAAATTCTGTAGACACCAACAAATAGTGATACAACATCACAGAGTAGAACAATGTGGAGCAAAGGTATTGAATTGATAATCTTGATCAGAAAGGTAGTGCACTTACAATAGATCTGAAAATCTACAATCCAAGTTGCATATTTGAATAGATCAATTTACTGTTTCAGTTTAACCACTGAAGCATCAAGTCTCTTAACCAAGCAGGAGTTAAAAGACTTTTCTAATTGAGATACATCCCAAGGAGTATCAAAAATTTTGATCATACAAAGTAGCATTGGATATGCCCGATACCTAATGATAGGCCAAGTGAGTGTTTGATCAAGGATGGTAGCATTAGATGCTAGATACTAAGTGACAAACTATCTAATTAAATCCTCTAACAAGGTCACACCTAACAGTGTATTTGTAACCTTTAATAGGGTTGGCTCTTAACCGAGCTCACTTCAGAAGAGTGAAAATTTGGGGTACCGGTCCCAGTGGTTTTTCCCTTAACATGGTTTCCACGTTAAAAATCCATATTTCATGTGTCTATGAGTCATTACTTTACAATTTTGCATTTCAAATAAGTAAATCTGGATTGATCGGTATATACTATTTATTTATTGTGTTTCAGTAAATAGAAATATTGCTTATCAATAAACATATAGTAGAAGGTTTTACAAAGTATTTCGACAAGTAGTAATTTGATATAAGTATTTCAAGGCATTCATCTTATAGGACTGAAGATAACTAGATGTATAATTTTGTGGTACTAAGTTTGAAGGATTGATTTAAGGATTAATTTTTGAGGTCACTGATTCACCCCCCCCTCAGTTATTACTAACAGAATAGGGGGAAAAATCTAGATCTAAGTCAGGGACCCATTCAAGGCACTTGACATGACCCCAAACTACTTACTCGGAAGGATAAACTAGTCTATAATGGAAGTGCTTCCATTTTCTGACTATACAACACTGTATTATGTTCTCTCCTTCTTTCATCCTCATAGAGTCAAATTTACATCTCAAACCTTTTACTTTAGCCTTCTGAACATACTAATCTCCACCATAGGTCAAAATAAATGTTTCCCACATTTGTTTTGAAGTAGTGTGTCCATCAAGTTCATCATATTCATGTTCGGTAAGTGTAGAAGCAATCTCAATCATAACTTGTGTGTGTTCTTGTTTTTGTCTTTACTCATTGATAGTCAAAGGTGTAGTAGTCAGTGCAACTGTATTCATTATCAAGAAAATGAAGTCCATATTCTCCTACTCCAAACCCATGCAACCTCATTCTACTTTTCCATGTAGAGAAATGATCCCTATTCAGCTTTGGTGCTTCCCTCTTATACATCTTTATATCTTAACTCAAGTCCTTTTAAATATATCACTTTAGAGTAACTATCTCTGATGCCAATTGTTGGTCCATTGAGGGGGGGGTTGAATCAGACAAAATCAAACTTAAACACTTAAAACTGAACTCACTGATTCACTCGATAAAACTGAATACAATAATAACCAATTCACCAAATAACATAATAAATTTAACAACCATACATCTCAAACATGTAAATCAATCATTAAAACTTAGTAAAATCATATTTGACTCAGCTAACACCATATTTAATGAGAAAACCCAATTTGGTAAAAACCTCTGTGGGAATTGTGACCCATAATAAAAATTGTACCCTTCTAAAGTACGCTCGGTTAAGAACTTAACCTGTTAAAGATTACAAACACATTTTCTAAATGTGACCCTATTAGGGGGTTTACCTCAGATCTATTAAGATCTTCACCCTATTAGAAGTGGCCTTGTTAGAGGTCTTTAAACACTCTTTTGGAATGTCACATACTTCTAGGTTTTACAAATAGGACGATTAAATCCACTCAGTTAAGAGATTTATCTATTACAAATACTAATAAGAAATAATAAAAAATTGATCTATAAATATAGAAACTACCTTTGCTTGTGTTAGATACTTTATGCTCAATTGAATACTGGCATCACATACTCCATTTATCTCTTTCTTAGACTGTAGATTCTTCAATCTTTATTTCTCTGTTCTGCTTGGTAAATATTGTTCTTCTGCATCTTCTTCTTCTCTGTTCAACCCACCAGCAACATAATCTCTGTTAATTTCTCATTATTTATATAGACATACTTTTTCCTCTTAATTTACTTAATTATATTTTCCGTCATGTGTGCTCTATCATTCGATCATCTTCCTCATAATTCTCAACTCGGTATACCACTTCACTTTTACCTTGGAACTCTCATAATTTAGTTTAACCACTTAATATTCACCTTAGATCTTTTCATTGAATTTTCAAATTCATATATCTTCTAACAAACTTCATTTAATTCATATCCTCATCCATCTCATCATCGCTTCATATTAAATTTGATCTTATCATCATTTATAATCAATATTTTATACTCAGTAATACTTGGTTTGCAATGTGATAACTGTCTTCATCTATTTCTTGGTGTCTAACTCATCTTTGGGGATCAATGCTTTTCTTTCACTCGGTGTTTGATAATTGTGACTAACTTACATAAAACTCTACTGATTGACTCTATCTAGCTTGGTAAAGTAACTCTTTCAGTCATAACTTTAACTCTTTGTAATTTCCAACTTAATCAATCAATTGTACCGATTTGATAACATCAAATATATAGTAGAAAACCACTATATCATCATTGTCTGATTATTATTTGTCATGTATTTAACTTCTCCTCTTAAGATATGGTAACATAATAAAAATCTATAATCAATTGCTTGACATCAATGACAAAACAACAATTGATCTAACCATTTCTACTATCATGATACATGGTATCACTTGGTCTTCATCATCTTCATCAGCTAATTAAAAAATCCAATGAAGTACTGAAGATAAATGAGGAATCACTAAGAACATTGGACAAATAGATTAAAGGTCAAAAACAATCAAAAGATAAAACTGGACTTGGATTCAATAGTGAGAGCACTACTAAGAAAGGAGAATCCTCTAATCAAGCTAACAAACAAGACACTTCTTCCCTACTGAACTCAAATAATCCTAGTTGCTACTACTGTAGGAAACCTGGACATACTTCAAATGTGTGTAGAAGCAAAAGGGGTAAGTCACTGAGTTCACCTAAGTTTGATGGATATTTCTATAACTGCAATAAGTATGGGCACCGAGTACTTGAATGCAGATCAAGAAATGTAAACAACACAAGAAAGCCAAAGTTTGATAGCTACTGCAATACTTGCAACAAGTATGGAAACAAATCTGAAGAGTGCATATCACAAAGGCAAAAAAACAAATGGGTATTTTTGGTACCTATATACACCCCAGTTTTTAAACTTTCGGTGTGGGGTCTCAAACCTCTTTGAACTAAGTTCAAAGCAGTTCAAAGTGGTTCAATTTGTTGAAGCAGGTTTAAATGGTCTACTTTGAGCCATCTCGGTGTGAAGTTCAACAGATTCAAATTTTGCAAAGCTCTGGTGATCTCACTTCAAATGCGGGTTCAGATGTCAAGTGAACCTGAGCCCCCATTCAAAATGAAAGTCCATGATATTCAAATTCTTCAAATGGTCCAAATTGGTTTGGGCATTCGCATTCAATTTCATAGTGATCTATTTGGGAATAGATAAATAAAGTGCAGACTCATAGAAACCCAATCTTAGATTGGAGTTCCTCTTGTTCCATTACATTTGGGGAAGACAAAGAGTGCGGATGTGCTTAAAGAATGACATTTTGGACTTCAGTTGCAGCCTCCTACTAGTCAGGAAAGGATCTCTGGGATTGGTGAGTGGTAGAAAAGAAAACTGCAAGTATCCGAAAATAGTTAGGATTTCAATACACATGATCGGGTCTTCCAAATCTTTCGCAAGCCAAATGTTATATCCACACTATGAAAGAAACAACTTAATCTTTATTAAGGTGCCTTGGTTGGCAGAGGATATCTGCAAACTGTTTGACATAATCCTAGCGTTTCCTCTATTTCTCACACTTGTGGATTTGATGTAGGAGATCAAATGTTAAAAATGAGTCTATTAAATAATCAAGAGGAGAGACAATGAATTTGACATTCTCCCGATATGCCCTTCAAAGAGATCTCCATCCAATAGTAAAAACTGATACTATTGATAACTCCAAGCTCGGAATATGAGCCCATGTTGAACAAAAAAGAATGGGGCATTGATTTCTCATATCATGGTTACCCCCCAAGTGACCGTGTCAACTTCAGATGTGTGCAAAGCTTGGCATCAAACAAGGATTTATCTTGGGCTCATGTATGAGAAGTGGAGAAGCATGTAGACTATTTGGTTAAATAACCGACGGCACCAGCTCATACCAATATTCATGATAAAGCTCGAATAGAGAAGAATATGCATAATGGAGATATATAGTGCCGACATGGGATGTGGAAGATGCCGTGTATGAATGCAGTAGACCTCATGCTACTATGAAATAGCGAAAGATCACTATTCATTGACAGTGGCTTGATGTATTGAATCTTTGAACCTTTAGATTAGATTCAAATGATAGTGTTCATAACAATAGAAGCCAAAGTTCAAATTTGAACATCATCCCATAATGCTGCGTACCCATCAGATTGTTGGGCCCAAGAAAGGCATGTTTTGAAAGCATATCGATAGACTTGAAGCTTCAGGTTTGCATGCAAACTGGTTGATAGAATACGTCAAAGACCCTAAGGTGAAGATTCTGAGGCATACTCACAAACGACGGTGACTCCATAGTCTTTATGTGAGTCAGTTGATGGAGGAATGAGCCCGAGCCCTAAACAAAGAAAGACAATTGTTCGAAGACAGTGTTCACCACTGATTATGAGTCCAACCAAAATGATGATGATGTGTCATGAAGGCATCTCCAAGCAGAACATGATACACGACAACATATACAAGGCACTCGTAATTCCTCTTAGACAGCCTGATAAAGCTCGAGCTCAACATCCTAAAAGCATTATCAGTATCTATGAACTATTACACAATCACCCGTGGATACATTTGAATGAATATAAATGTGGAATCAAAGAAGGTGCAAATATTGTTTACCAGCCTCATGTTATCTCACATGCTTGACTTCATGGTTGGAAGTCATCAAGTTTAATACTCAGAAAAGAAGGAAAAGCCAGATCATTGAGGCTTCATCTATGTTGCATAAGTCTTCTTTAATAAAGGACCCGAATATCAAGGAAGTTGAATTAGTGGTGGTTTTAAAATACAGAAACTACAAAATAGGGGATTGGTCAATCAAAACATGACGAGTCACAAAACAAGTGTCAGCAAAGAGAAATTTGTATAAAAATAGACATGTTATGATAAGTCATTAAAACATTGTATATATGCCTCTTAACATCTTTCACGATGAGATATTCAGAAACGGTTTCACAAAAAGGCAAAAAGAAACTAATGTTATGAGGAGAAAATAGAAAATAACAGATTTCCAAGAAGCAATTATCCAAACTGAACAGAAACTGACAGAAAAAAAAAAGATAAATATGCCAGCTAAAGATAGAGGCAGGGTTCCAGTTTTCTAAATTTTGCACGGAGACTTTGAGCTATAGCAGAACAGAGGCTATGAATACAGTGATAGGGGGGAAGATTGGATTTCTCTTAGACTTTGTGCTACAGGGGGTTTTATTCTTCTGGCTTCCAGATTGCAGACTTTGGGCTTCAGCCAGGGAGAGGCTTTTGTAAAATCATTTCATTTTCTTGAGAGACTGTGAGAGGCAGAGCATGGGCTTTTTCTTTTTCTCTTTTTTGGAACTGTGTGCCTGAGATAGAGATAAGATTTTGATAGTTGTGAAAGGAGTTTCTATCTTTTTTTGAAACAGTGGTTTGTTTGTAATGTGTAGAAGATATTTCACAATCTTTTACAGTCAGGGAAGGGAGACTGAGGGTTAATTATATTAGAACTTTGATTATGGTGTATTTTCCTTCCACTGGTAATGAACTTAGTGTCATTTTTCAGTTTTCTCTGAATTACATTTCAATATCACTGTTTTCCTGTTAGATTGTCAGTTCAAAATATCTTTAAAGGCTCTAATTTTTAATTCTCTCAAGAAGCTGAAAGACACAGTTTCATCCTCATTACACCATGCAGCGTCCAACAAATGAACTTTGTGTCATCTGCTATTCTTCACTTTCTTTTATGTATTAGTATAGGTTCCCGCATCTACATTGTAGTTACAAGTAGATGTTTGATATCCTTTCTTGCTTTCGGGTTAAAAGCATCTTGTAGTTTTGTAAATTCATTGTAAATCTTACACGGGGAGCTGTACCCAGTTAATTCAGAGGGCACTTACGTTCTTCATAGCGAAGTGACCCAACTATTGTGTTGCAATTTGTCTTTCAACCTTGGGTGTTTAGGAGTCATTTTTGTGCAGGTGTTTTGGGAAGACAAATCTGTTCACCAACAGGTACCAAATCAACAGAATACACCAAGTAACCAACAAAGTACATCTATACCATGAGACTATAATACAAGGATATCATGTTTAGTTTGTGGAAGATATGGACATATTGCTGCAAACTCATGTTGCTACATGGAAGGATAATAGAAGATCTTGGAGAAACCCTGGCATAACATGCTTCCATTTTCACAAGCCAAATCACCTTGCCAAAGACTATAGGTACCAAGAAAAAGCTCCTACTGAGGAAGAGACATCTGAGAAATCAAAGTGAATGTTGAAGAGGTGAGAGATCAGATGAATAGGACATGGATAATAAAGACTATGGATGATGGAAAATCATTTAGGACATTTGAAGGCACCACATCCTCTGGATCGGGTGCAACCAACTCTGCCTAATCAGTTATAAGGTATGAGTAGGACTATAAATTAAATTTAAAATCTTAAATCAGTTCCTAAATCTATGTGTAAAGATCCATATGAGCATATTTAGATACATTTGGATATGTCTTGTAAATTTAGCAATTCCCGTTCAATCGGTAGAAGGAAATGATATAGTGTTTCATTTCGGTAAAGGAAAGTAAAAGTTTGGTATTCGGTAAAAGAAAGTTGATGCTAGCATTTATTACTAGTATTCAAGCCATTGGAAAACCTAATTAATAAAAAGGTATAAATAGACATCTATGTCTATCATTATGTACCTAACTTTTCCATGACCATTTGATGTGAATTATAGAGACGAGTCTTCTGAGAGCATATGAACAATTATTAAGGTAATTCTAAACTAATATGAGTATATTTGAGTTAATTAAAGATATTTATGGTGTTTCCCTATCTATGTTAGTGTAACCAAGTCATAGAAGCAAACCCTAGTTTGAGAATAAGTATTAGATAAGAAGATATGGCCCCAAAAGATCAAAACCTAGTTGTTATTGAAAATCTGAGCCCGTGAATCCTAATTATAAGCTACTGCCTGCTAAGGTATCTGAACCAGACATGATGGGTGCATTTTCATCCATTTGTGATAGAGTTATATTAATCAAGGACATTCACACTTTCATCCACTACAAAGTTGAGGATATTTGTGAAGCATAAATTGATTCATCCTTTTAGAAGTTATGTGCAAACAAAAATCTGAAGAAATATCATGTTCATCTAGAGTCAAATGGCTTAACTCATGCCCTGTATATTTTGAGGGTATTCAAGACCAAGTCCATAAGGATGGTCCTTAGCTGATTACATGACCAATTTATGTGGCTAGATCAACCTATGAAGATTACAAAGGATGTTTTTCACATTGTAATAGGATACCGAATAGATGACAAGCCAAAAGATATCAGAAAAATTTAGAAGAACAAGTTGAGTGAAATAACAAAAGATAAATGGGATAGAAGAGGTTTGAAGATTTCTAATTTTGAAGACCCCAAGTTGAAATTTGCATGTAACATCTTGTCTTACCAAGTATTTAAATCATCCCGAGTGTAAAATGTACCTTGTGGAGTTGTTGATTTGGCTTACAATATTGTAAAGAAAGATATGCAGATTGATATATGTGAGATTCTGTTGAAGTGGCTTGAAGACAATATGAATACCATAAGAAAATCTAAGACAAACACATTGTTCGACTCACTACTGTTATGCATATATTTTTATTTTAAGAACATCTTTCCATTCATTGGAAATATGACATGGAATGTTGATAAGCCAATCATTTATCAAATCAGTGAGTATATTCAGAGTCTAGGAGATAATCTCAACATTGTAATGAATGACTACTCTAAGTTCCAAACTAGAATGCATCAGAAATTTATAATTCCACCTCAATTAGTTGAGAAATATCATGATTCTATTTGTTTTGAGGTAGACACCAATGCATGTATTGTCAAGGTAGTTGAGCATAGGAGCATCTAGCTACTATGTGATGAAAATGTGTCACACTTCTATGAATCATTCCATCCAAGGTTGCTCAAGAATGAGGCCTCAAATACCGACTCATAGCTCTCTAGACATGGAGTGCAAAGTTTTGTAATGGAGGCCCTCAGATTGACCTAGTTGTGCCCATGCAAGTACACCATAAAATGAGAGATTCAATGCATGAAAATGAAATCTATTCTATATGATTGCAATGCATGAAAGGAAATTAATCTATGAAAGGAAATATGCAAATTTAATCTATGAAAGGAAATGTGAATCTAATCTAAAATGCAAGTGCAAAATTAATCTAAATCGATTGCCATGGATGCAAGAAGAAGAAGACAAGAGAAGAGAAGTTGCAATATCCAAGCCAAAGTGCTCAAATTCTCCTCCAAAATTGCTCTCCAAACCTGTAGCATAACAATAGCATAAAATCTTGATTTTCAAATGAGAAGGAGAGGTTTCCTTTTAAAGAGCAATGGACGGTAGAGATTAATAGGCAAAAAATCAAAGGCTATGATTAAGAGGCAAAAAGCCCACCACTTAGGAAGATGTGAAGAAAAAGGGATTTTTATTTAATTTATTTCTTTTTTCATCAAATAAAGTGCTTTAAGTGGGGATTTTTATTT
>MU224043.1:152348-190718 GCA_018584345.1 Thuja plicata | reverse complement strand
CATGGGGCTCATTTTTTCTCCAAGTTGGATCTTCATTCTGGGTATCATCAAATTCGGGTTAATGAGGAGGATATACCTAAAACAGCCTTCCGCACACATGATGGTCACTATGAATTTTTAGTCATGCACTTTGGCCTCACTAATGCTCCTTCAACATTTCAGGCAGTGATGAATAAAATATTTTGGCCATACCTTCGGAAATTCATTCTAGTCTTCTTTGATGATATCCTCATATATAGAAAAACTTGGGCTAAGCATCTCCATCATCTGGAGCTTGTCATGCAACTTCTCTCTGATCATCAACTCTGTGAAAAACTATCTAAATGTGTGTTTGGCTAGGAGGAAGTGGAGTATCTCGGGCATATTGTTGCACACCAAGGAGTTCAGGTGGATCCTACAAAAATAGATGCCATGAAAAATTGACCGCATCCTAAAACTCTCAAGAGCCTTCGGGGTTTTTTGGGGCTGACTGGCTATTACCGCAAGTTTGTCAAGAATTACAGGAAAATTGTAGCACCATTGATAGCTCTGTTAAAAAAGGATGCCTTCTCCTGGACCCATGTAGCTGAGACTACGTTTGAACAACTAAAACAAGCTATGTGCAGTACCCCTGTTCTCGCTATGCCAGATTTTTCCAAGCCCTTCACTATTGAGAGTGATGCTTGCGGTAATGGATTGGGTGTTGTTCTCCTTCAAAATGACCATCCTATTGCATTCACTAGCAAAGCCCTTTCTGGTAAGAATCTAGCCCTCTCTAATTATGAAAAAGAAATGATGGCTATTTTGCATGCTGTACAGAAGTGGCGGCCATACCTCCTCGGGAGTCATTTTTGCATCAGGACCGATCACCAAAGTCTAAAATACTTCCTGGAACAACGGGTATCCTCCCCTACACAACATAAATGGGTCAGAAAACTCATGGGGTATGATTATGAGATCACCTGCAAGAAGGGTAAGGATAATATTGTGGCCGATGCTCTTTCTCACACATTTGATGATCAAGCTTCCCTTTCAGCTATTTCTATGCCCATTCCTAATTGGTTAGCATCTGTTTAGCAGGCCTATGTCAGTGACTCTTCTTTATCTCAAATTATTCACCAGTTGGCCAATAATCCTTCTACTATACCACATTACTCTTGGGATGGTGCTTCTCTCTGATACAAGGATCATCTAGTGCTTCCTCAAAACCCAGATCTGCAACAGGATATTTTTTATGAACTCCATGCTTCTCCTTCAGCAGGGCACTCGGGATTCCTCAAAACTTATGAGCGGGCAAGGCAAAACTTCTTTTGAAAAGGAATGAAACAGATGATTCAACAGATCATGGCTGAATGTGATACTTGCCAACACCACAAGGGTGAAATGACCCTCCTTCTTGGCTTGCTAGAACCATTGCCCATCCCTACACAGATTTGGACTGATATTTCTATGGATTTCATTGAAGGGCTTCCTAAATCAGGCGGCAAGACAGTGATCTTGGTTGTGGTTGATCATCTCTCTAAATATAGTCATTTTTGTGCCCTCAGCAACCCCTATACTTCCTCCTTAGTTGCACAAATCTTCATGGACCAGATCTTCCATCTTCATGGCCTCCCTTCTTCCATTGTCTCTGATCGTGATGCAACTTTTACCAGTCATTTTTGGACTGAACTATTTCAGCAAACTAGCACCAAACTAAAGATGAGTTCAGGCTATCACCCACAAAATGATGGTCCGACTTAAATTGTCAACAAATGCTTGGAAACTTATCTTCGCTGCTTCACTTTCGAACAGCAACATCAGTGGGCCAAGTGGCTTCCTTTAGCTAAATGGTGGTACAATACCTCTTATCACACTGCCTCTAAAATGACTCCATATGAAGCATTCTATGGTCAAGCACCTCCAGTGCTCCTTCCCTACACTCCTAGTAGCTCACCAGTCCAAGCAGTTGACATAGTTCTCTGCACCAGGGATCAGATTCTTTGCACCTTACAGGATAATCTTCACATGGCCCGTAATCGAATGAAACAGCAAGCAGATCAACACCGTTCTGAGCGCTCATTTCAAGTTGGGGATATGGTTTTTTATTCATCTATAGCCATACAAGAAATCCTCCCTAAAGCTTAAAGGGTGTCATAAGCTGGCCCCAAAATTTTATGGGCCTTATAAGGTTCTGCAAAAGATTGGTTCAGTTGCTTATAAACTGGAACTTCCTCCTTCTTCCCACATTTATCTAGTATTTCACGGTTCTTGTCTAAAGCAATTTCTTGGTACCAATGTCAGAGCACAAACTGCTCTCCCTAAAATGGATAAGGAAGGATCCATTATCCTAGAGCCGGTGACAATCATTGACCAGCGCACTCGTCAGCTTCGCTCTCGCTCCATCTCTGAGGTCTTGATTCAGTGGCATGGCATGCAACCAGAGGATGCTACCTGGGAACCCCTTCTTCAGATTCAGCAATAATTTCCACACCTTAAGCTTTAAGGACAAAGATTTTTTCTAAGGGAGAGGGGATTTTAGGAACCTGTGTGTTCCTTCTATTTATTTTGTTAGTGTAGTGTTTTCAGACGCATATGCTTTGTAAGTCGTCCCGTGAGTATATTTTATTATCCCACATGCATAGGTAGTATTAATTTTCTAGATCATACTTAGTATATAAGAGTAGGTTGAGGCCTTTGATGGACATGGATGAATTTATTGTATTGAGCTTTCTCAAAGGAGGTTACCCCCTCGAAGTGGCCCACGATCAATAGATTCATTTTGAGTTCTGCTATTTCTCTATATTCTGTTATTTTGTGCATTCTCACCATATTGCTGTAAGGAGGTTCCTCTCACCTTTTCACCTATTTCTAGGATAGAAAGTGTAAGAATACTACTTTATTATGTTGCATTCAAAGGATTCAAGGTATACCAGATGGACGTCAAGTCAGCATTCCTAAATGGAATACTTGAAGAAGAGGTATACATTGAGCAACCAGAAGGGTTTGTAGATCCAGACAAGAAAAACATGGTATGTAGACTTCATAAAGCCTTGTATGGATTGAAAAAAGCTCCAATAGCCTGGTATGAATGAATTCATTCCTATATTATAAGTATTGGATTTGTAAGGACTAGTGAAAATAATAATCTTTATTTAAAGGAAGATAATGATGCTAACACTTTGATTGCTGAAATATTTGTTGATGACATCATATTTAGAGGCAATGATATGCTATGTAAATCATTTTCTAATGAGATGAGAAAAGAGTTTGAGATGTCTATGTTTGGAGAGATCAAGTTCTTTCTTGTTCTACAAATCATGCAATAATGTGAAGGTATTTTCATTACACAATCCAAATACATTAAAGAGGTCCTGAAAATATTCAAGATGGAAGATTCCAAACTAGTTGGAACTTCGATGGCTACTAAATGTAAGTTGACAAAGGAGGACAAGACATCAGAGGTAAATTAGACTTTGTACAAATCAATGATTGGAAAACTCATGTATGTTGTACACACTAGACTAGATATTGCACATGCAGTAGGAATTGTTGCTAGATTTTTTGCTAACCCCAAGGAATCACATATGACTGCTGTGAAAAGAATTTTAAGATATTTGAAGAATACTGAGAAATATGGCTTATGGTATAGAAGAGAAGGAAAATTTGAACTTAAGGTGTTTACTGATGCTGATTAGGCTGGAAATCTTGATGACCGGAAGAGCATGAATGGAGGAGCATTCTTTATAGGTGACAGACTTGTCACATGGATTAGCAAAAAGCAAGGATGCATTTCTCAGTCTACTACAGAAGCATAGTATGTTGCTACTGCTACAAATTGCTCAAATATTGCATGGATCAAACAGTTACTAGAAGGTATGCATATGAAGATCCTAGAACCATTAATTATCTATTGTGATAACACCAGTGCAATAAAAATTTCCAAGAATCTAGTCATGTATGCTAAGACTAAACACATTGCAATCAAGTATCATTATTTAAGAGAACAATTTCAAGAAAAGAAGGTGAAACTTGAGTATGTGTAATCCAAAGAACAATTAGCTGATATCTTCACTAAGCCACTGCCCAAGTATACATTTGAATACTTGAGAAAGAGAACAGGGGTCAAACCCTTGTCTACCAGTCAGTAAAATGACTAAAAGGCTGCATCAGCCTACATATTATCAAAATATCATTAATGTTGATGCAAGCAAAGAGATGAACTTCAAGGCTACATCTATATATAGATAGGTATATATCAGCACTGAGCACCAGAGCATATTGATGTATTGCTAATGGATAAGGGAAATTCAAGGAATATATTATGGATGGAAAGAAATGACTATTTGACATTAATGTCAGATATTTGTGAAGATATTTGTTTGGCATTGCTATCAAAGGGAGAGAGATTATAAATATTATCACATCCTTCTATAAAACGAGAGAGATTATCCATTATCACATTACTCTAACAGGGAGAGATTATATCCTTAGGGAAAGAAATTGTATGGAAAGATTATACAAAGGGAGAGTTGCTAACAAAAGAAAAGACATCAAAAGAGAAGAACATTCAAGGGAGAGAAATTGACACAAAGGGAGAATACAACACATCAGAAGATAGAGAACTATAAGAATAAAATCTAAGCTAAAATGGAGCTTACCAATGGTCAGACATTTATCGGTTAACAGAACAAAAGATTGGTAGTTTGATGAATCTCCACTGTTGCATTTCATATTGTATTAGAAATAGTATAGTGTGATAATATAGTATGTTTTCATCAATTCCAAAGGGAGAGATTGATGACATGTAATTGATTGAATGTTTGATAATGTTAAGTTGAAAGATAATGCAGGTCATTAAATCAATTAATGGACTGTATTGTCATTGATGTCAACTTGATATCATCTGTACGGTCATATACATAATTCCAAAGACTTCAGAGAACCAAAGTTATACTTTTAGCAATGCATAAAAGTCACGTATTCACTAAGTGACAAACAACACCGACGGAGTGCACACTGATGGATAGAGAAAAGAAGAACAATCACAGTAATAACTAACAATTAGAAGCATAGTGTTGCCCAATGAAGAAAACTATAGAATGCCTGATGAGAAAAGTCATAAGGTTGCCCGACGACCAAAGATATAGAGTTTCCCACCGAGTAAAATTCCAATGATTCCTGACAGACAGAGATCACAAAGCTAACTAGATTCTCACTGATAGATCAGTCAGTTGTCACCGACGAATAACTTTAGTGGTGACCGACATAACCGAGAGTTTAGAAAATGAAAAAATATCTAGTTGGCAGAGCTAAAAATAGACTTAACTGGTTGTCACTTTGTTTTATTCAACCAAAGATAAGTGATTGATTTAAAGATGATTTGTACAGTTGGAAAGAAGATATCTATGAGACAAATCAGGAGTTATGCTTTAAATCTAATTGGCTGGATTATTTATCATGCCAAAAATCAAGAATCAAGAAACAATGAATATTATGTCTATATAAGAGACAAGCTTAATTCATTTATGAATGGGATTAAGGGGAGTGAATAAAAAGAGGATGCTGAAGAGAAACTAATGAAGAAAAACTTCATGCAGTGCTGATCAAACAAGCTAAAGGAAGAGCTAAGGAATTCTACAGACACCAATGAACAGTGAGCACAACATCACAGAGCAAAAAGTATGGAGCACAAGGATTGAATTGATACATTGGATCAGAGAGGTAATGTACTTAAATAGATCTAAAAATCTACAATTCAAAGTTGCAATATGAACATGTCACAGTGTTTTAGTTTAACCATTGAAGCATCGAGTCTCTTAACCGAGCAGGACTTAACAGTCTTCTATATATTGAGGTACATCTCAAGGAGTGCCAAAAAGGTTGATTCATGAAAGTAGCATTAATGGACTTGCCCGATACCTATTGAAAGTATAAGAAGGAGGCTGATTCAAGGATGGTAGCAATAGATGCCCAATACTAAGTGACAACCTCTATGTATAAAAACCTCTAACAAGGTTGCACTTAACATTGTGTTTGTAACCTTTAACAGGGTTAGCTCCTCATAGGGCTCACTTCAGAAGAGTGAAAATTTGGGGTACCGGTCCTAGTAGTTTTTCCCTTAACAGGGTTTCTACATTAAAATTAATGTGTTATGTGTGTATGATTAATTTCTTTACTGTCTTTCATCTTACATAGCTAACTCTGGATTGATTGGTCTACTCTGCTTATTTACTGAGTTTCAGTAAATAGTTAGACTACTTATCGGTAATCAAGAAAGAATAAGGATTGACAGAGAAAACCAACAAAAAGTTAATCATTATTAGTATTTCATGGCATGCATCTTGTAGGGATATAATAATCTAAGATATATTGATTGGTGGTTAAGTTTGAATTATAAATTTTTGAGGCCACTGATTCACCCCCCTCTCAGCTATTACTAACAACTTTTGATACTTTTGTACAGCCTGTATTGGAACAAGTACAAGATTATCACACAAATAAAGGTGATAATATTTCATGTATGGATACAGAGGAGGTAGATACTGAACCTCAAAAGGAAACATAACACACAGTAACTGATCAACCCAAGGAAGCAAAGAAGGAAAAGGAAGAAGAGAAGGAAAAGGAAGCAGAGAAGGAAAAAGGAAGTAGAGAAGAAAAAGGAAGTAGAGAAGGAAAATGAAACTGAAGTAGTAAATGACCCAGAGAAGGATATTGTTACTGAGAGCCCAGTAGAACAGAATGATGAGTTGGTTCCCCCAACTAAATCTATTGCACAACAAAAAGAGATTGATAAAGAAAAACCAAAGGAACAAAGTGAACATAAGGAATCTGAGATACAACCAAATGAGTAGAAAGAGAACATAATGAAAGAGAAGAAAAAAAAGGAAAAATAGGAGGAGAAGAAGGAAGAAAAAAAACAATAAGAGAAAAGAGATGAAACTATTCCAACTGAGACAACATCTGAAGCACTAAAGGCATCACGTTCCCTAAAGAATTCACCAACTGGAAGTATGCTAGCAAAGAAGAAGAAATCAAAGAAGAGGAAACATGTAGATATGAGCCAACTGATCATCTTACCCAATGTAGACCTATCTGCTATGAGCCCTAATGAAATGACTGAGCATGCATAATTGGTGAAACTTAAGGAAATGTAGATGAAATTATTTCAATAGAGAAAGAAGATTGATGTATTGGAAAGTTTAAAGGATGTATTAAAGGAGATTATTCTAGATGCCACTGTTGATGAAAAAGAAAGCCTCATTAGTCAAGTAGAAGGAGTAGTGGAACAAGTCCAAAATCTAAATCAAGACACTACTGACACATGATGAAGGTTTATTCGAGGAAGATGGAACTGCAAATTATTTAAAAATTTCTAAACAACATTGCAGTAGATAAGGTATCACTTTCAGAGGTCTCTACCAATATTGAGATTAAGTTGTCTCATATACTTTCAATATTTTAGAAAGTTTGTTCCTTTTCCCACTTCACCAAGGATATAAGGAAGAAAGATGAGTATGTTGAGACCGAGCTGACAGAGTAGCTGAAAAGTGTCACTACCAAGCTTGGTTCTCTACAAGTTTATTACTCGAGGTTAAAGCACTTGATTGGAATGCACCAAGAAATTTGACGAGAAGATAATAAGAGAAGGATGGAACTTCTTGAGTTGCAAGAACTTTTGATTCCCCCATTGAATCAATACAAAGGCACTTGAAGAAGCCCAAGGCTTTGGTCAATACCCCTGATGGTAGTTCACTAGACACCATTATTGGAATGGCAATTGATGTTGCTGCTCAAATTGTTGTACTTCAAACACTTAAAGATGCATGAGAGTCATCTGTGGCTAATGTACAGAATAAGTACACTCACATTTTTATTCAGGTATAAGTATACCCTGCCAAGCACTAAGTAATTTTGTTTGTGGCATATTTGTCAAAAAAGGGGGATAGATATTATAAGTACACAAGGAGGATATATATGGATATAAGTACATAAGGGGATATAAGTATAAAAATTTTGTGGAGTATTATCCCATTGGGATTTTTTGAATTTTTTGATTTTTTGAAGTTTTAGAGTTTTTTTGCAAAATTTTGATGACTTTGAAGTTTTTGTCAAAATTCCCAACTAATGTCAAACGGGGAGATTGTTACTCCTAACCAAGTTATTTTATTATCATTAGTTTTGTCAAAGTCATGATAGTCAAAGCAGCTAGTTGGTAAAAGATAAATTACACTAAGGCAAACAGTCAGTAAAGAAAAGCATCATAGACATCAAGCACCGAATAGTGACAAGCACCAAGTTGAGAAAAGAACAATAAGTCACCAAGAAGTGATAATTACTGATCATCGTTAGTCACCGAGTCACTGAGAAAAGTAAGTAACCAAGAAGATGTTATGTTACCGAACAAGATCAGAGCATATTACCAAGTAATGTTAGAGCTGACATAACAATTCAAATTGGATACATTGAATCTGGACACTAAGAAAAGGAATCTTTTATAGTATTCAAGATAAACATCAGGATCGTAAAAAAATGATTGTACAAGACTGCGAGGAAACTCAACCAATGAAAGTCAAGTGAAATAAATGTGTTTGGAATGAAACCTACCTTTCACCTCTTCACCTCCACCGTAGAAGGAGAAAGATCTAGAATAGGTTAACCATCTTATGTGTTTTATAATGTCTCTCTTTTTCTATTTTTCCTTCTATATTGATTTTTTCCTCTTTCCATTTTCATTTTACACATTTTTAGTGAAGGATCATTGTCCCATTTAATGCTTGGGTCTCTCTTGAGCCTATTGGGACATCTTCCTTCTGAGTGTGCAAGTTTTAAAAGGAGGATTAATAAACCCATTTTCCTTTTCTCCCCTTTTCACCATGTACATTTTTTGTGAACCTCACTCATTAAATTTTGATTTTGATTTTGGTGTGAGATCCCCTTTATGCATTAGATCTTCATGTTGGATTTGATAGTTAGATATTCTTTTCATTGAAAATTGTGCTTAGTTTATATATCTCTTTCAAAGTTCATATTTACCTTAGATCTATATATCTTTCATTTTATTGTGCATGAGTGTTATTACATTGAGTCCTACCTATAGCATTCCAGTTAGGAGAAGTCATAGGATTATGGGTTCATTCCTCTTTGTTTCCTAGGAATCTTGATGAGAAAAAAAACATGCCTACCAATGACATTCCTTGTATTGTTGAGAAAAACTCTTCCCACTCTTCTCACGATGAAAATGAGACAATAAGAGCTCATAACATGTAAGTACAAACTCTTTCCCATGACTTTAAAAATTTTGAACAATGGTTACAACAAGAGAACTCCAATCCCAAGGTCATCTATGTAGTAGAGGGTTTGAGGAAATTAATTCACAATGATGACATGATGTTAAAATATTGAATAATATCTCTCATATCATTGATAAAAATGTCAATCCTATTAGAGATCATGCACAAGAATTAGGTTTCATTCCACCTGCCACGAGTGTTGAGACCTCCATTCCTATTCCCAACTTAATACATAGTATGTCCACTTATGTTCCACCTCCCATAAGAATTTCCATTTAGAACACCATGTTACTCCTTCCTGAGATATTTTGTTGTCATTAGTTTTGTCAAAGTCATGATAGTCAAAGGAGCTACTCGGTAAAAGATAAATTACACTAAGGAAAACAATCGGTAAAGCAAAGCATCATAGAAATCAAGCACTGAATAGTGACAAGCACTAAGTTGAGAAAAGAATAGTAAGTCACTGAGTAGTGACAGTTACCAATCATCATTAGTCACTAAGTCACCGAGAAAAGTTAGTAAACAAGAAGATGTTATTTCAATGAGAAATATCAAATCATATTACTGAGTAATATTAGAGCCAACATAAAAATTTAAATTGGATACATTGAATCTGGACACCGAGCAAAAGAATATTTTATGATATTCAAGGTAAAAATTAGGTAGACCATTGAGATTGTAAAAACAAGATTATAAAAATGGTGACCCCTCTCCCTGAGAGAAGGACTTCTTTGTCTAAAAGTGCAGAACAATCAAGTGCCATAGATCCTTTCGGAGATAATGTACCTTTTGACCCTTTTAGAGAAGGAGAGATGACTGATGCAAGATTCTTCCCTACAGAGGAAACACTAGAACAACTTGGAGAGACATCTACTTCTTAGACAACATCTTATGATTCTAACAAACTAAAAGAAGATATCATGGCTTTGAGAAGAAATAAGCGTGAACAAGAATCGGGAATAAAAGTTTCTAGAAAAAAGAGTGAACAAGAGTTCTATGAATTTTTAACTGAAAGAGAAGAACTCTTAGCAGAAAAAAGAAGAAATGAGCTCAAGGCTAAAATCCTAAGTGAGGTTAAAGGTCTAGACATAGATTTATTTGGTGACCTTGAAGCCTTGAGAAAAAAAGCTGCTTATAAAAAAGAAAACTCTAGAAAAGATGAGTTTGAAGGAGAAGGACCTTTCATGAGACAATTGCACCCACATGAGATTGAGCAGACTGCAAAGCTCAAAATAAGCAATAAAGATGTCTTTAACAAAGGTAAGAAAAAAGTTGTTGGCATTAGTATTAATGAGCCTAAGAAAAAAAAAGCGACCACTATAGGGATGTCTCAAGTTGACATAGAACTAGAGAAAGCCAGAAAAACCAAGAGAAGATCTAGCCAAGCAGCTAGAAAAGATGGAGCTAGAGGTTGTCACTGCTGACATGAAAATGAGGATAGCTTTCTCTCATGCCAATACTACTAATACTGCAAGTAGTTCCATGCCAATTAATACTGGGACACTGTTAGAATAGTCCCAAAGGATAACTGAGAGGGGGGGGTGAATCAGTTATCAGCTAATTTAATTCTTTTCCTTTATTAACTCCAGAATACAATAAAGTAAATGCACATTCATATAAAACAATAGAAAACACCACAATTTGGTTACGGGGAAACCAAATGGTAAAAACCCCAGTGGGAATTAACACCCACAATGAACTATACTTGTTTATAATAATCCCTGTTAGAAGATCTTGCAACCCTATTAGGAGTTGTTCTTTACAATGTAATAAGTATAGTGACCTGGTTAAGRGTTTGACTGTGTTAGGAGTCTTTTACAAATAACCTGGTTAAGGGTGAGGATTCATTGTCCAAAAGCTCGCTGCTTTAATGATGAAGGCTACAACCTTCTATAGAATAGATATGCACTATATCTGATGATGAACTATAGAGTAAACCTATTTTCTTGATCAGTTCCAGTGTATTGTAATCTTTCACTTCTTCTTCACATAGATCCTTGATGAATGAAACTCAACTGATATTCTGCTCTGCACTTTTCTTGTATCTTTTCTTATCATTCACACTTAGCATTCCACAAATGACTTGCTATAAGTATCATCCTCAAAGTAAAAGATCAAGGGACATGTTAGACAACTCTTCATAACATCCTTGTCAGCTTTACTAATCACGCAAGCATAATTACAATTGCATAATATAAACTGAATAGACACGACGCTTCACTAAGTCGGCCTCACCAAATTAACTCTAACTTTGCAATCTTGTTGAAACATGTTTGGTTCCTTTAGATAACTATCATCAACTCATAACTTAACTTGAATACACACACGCATATCCTAAAGATAGGCACAAGTCAAAAACTAATGCAATACGTCGGTTCTATACAGAGAAACTCCAGAAACTGTAACTGCCACTAACAAAATTACACAACACAACTGAAACTTCATATCTGAGTCTACGTGTATGAATAAAACATAAACAACATCTCTAAAACATGAATATAACCATGCAAGGATTGATACCATCATTCTGATAAGTACATACAAAACACTGTTGTATATTATATGTTTTCATTAATGAAAAACATACAATCAACTAGCTGCCAGAAGTAAATCTCCAACAATCTCCCCCTTTGACATTGATGGAAACATATGATATTAAAAACATCTTCAGCTCATGGTGTCTTCTTTCTTTTTACAATCTTCTCAATATCCTCATCAAATATTTCTCTACACTATTGTAGCTCCTCTATCTATGTTTATACTCCCCCAGAGTATATGCTCCCCCTTACTATATACTCCCCCTTTGACATCAATGGAAAAGGGCGCCATAAACAATTAAGCACAGGTACTACTCCAGAAGTAGAGTAGTCAACCATTCATCAGTCACTTAATGATTGATGTTCTTGTTGCTTTATCTAATCTGACTCAGGAGAGGGAATTACTCCCAACTTCTCCTGAGATACTCAAAAGTATCTTTTGATAAAGGCTTTGTGAAAATATCTGCCAACTATTCTTTGGTGCTTACATAGTCTAATTCTACTTCATTATCTGCAACTTTTTCTCTAAGAAAATGGTATTTAATCTCAATGTGCTTTGTCTTTGCGTGCATCATAGGGTTCTTGGAAATGTTGATAGTACTAGTGTTATCAAAATGGATAACAATAGGATAGTCAACCTATATACCAAAATCTTTAACCATCTACTTGATCCAAACCATTGTTGAACAATTCAATGCTGCTGCAACATATTCATCTTTTGCTGTCGAGTGAGAGATACAATTTTGCTTCTTGCTTACCCAAGAAACCAACCTATCTCCAAGAAATACTGCTCCTCCAGAAGTACTCTTCCTGTCATCAAGACAACCTTCCCAATCTACATCTGTATACACATGAATTTGTACATTCTCTGATTTAGGATACCATAAACCATAGTCTATAGTTCCCTTTAGATATCTGAATATCCTCTTTATTTCCATAAGGTGATTCTATTATGGTTCAGCTGCAAATCTACCAACAATGCCAAATGTATTAGATATGTCTGGTCTAGATTGAGTAAGATATATAAGTTTTCCAATCATAGACTTATATAATGTCTTGTCAACTGCTGCAAAATCATCTTCTTTAGAAAGCTTTCTTCCTGTTATCATAGGAGTGCATACTAGTTTACAGTCTTCCATCTTGAAAGTCTTCAATATTTCCCTCACATATTTGGACTGATTTATAAATATTCCTTTATCTATCTGTTTTACATTTAATCCCAAAAAGTATTTTATAGGACCAATCATGCTCATTTCAAATTCATTCTGCATTTCTTTTGCAAATTCTAAACTACGCTTGTCATTACCTCCAAAGATAATGTCATCAACAAATATGGCAACAAGTATTAGCCCATCAGGTGTCTCTCTTATGAATAGGTTATAATCTTTTGCTCCTTTATTAAATCCAATCTTGGTAAGATAACCATCTAGTCTCTCATACCAAGCTCTTGGGGCATGTTTAAGTCCATAGAGTGCTTTCTTCAATCTGCATACCATGTTTGGCTTATCTAATAGATTAAAACCTTTAGGCTATTCTATGTAGACTTCTTCCTTCAAGTCACCATTCAGAAAGATGGATTTGACATCTATTTGATATACTTTGAAGTCTCTGAATGTTGGATAGGCCAAGAATAACTTAATGGCTTCTAATCTTCTCATAGGGGTGAATGTGTTAGTGCAATCTATCCCTTCCCTCTGCTCATATCCTTTACACACTAGTCTTTCTTTATTTCTGACCACTGTACCATCTTCAGTCATCTTGTTCCTGAATACCCACTTTGTTCCAATCACATTTTTGTCACTGGGTCTAGGGACCAATTCCCATGTATCATTTTTTATTATTTGATCATTTTCTTCTTCCATTATTTTCTGCCAATTAGAATCCTTGCAATCATCTTCAACATTTAAAGGTTCAATCTATGAAAGTAAACATACCTCTTCATCCACTGTTAACTTTTTTGATTTTGATCTAGTCAAAACACTGCTGCTCTGATCTCCAATGATATCATCTTTTGAATGATACCTAGATGCGAACTTTGAAACTTTTGGTGTAACATCCTCATCTGTAATCTGTGATACTTCTTTGCTTGATTCAGGTTCATTACCTGAAACATCAATGCAATCAAACATTTCTTCAATAACAATGTCTTTACTGCTAGGTCTAGATTCATCCTCAATCATAGGTGCATATTCATAGTACCTTTCTTGAACCATGAACTTCTCATCAATATTTACATGAGTGCTTTCAATTATCTTCTTTAATCTCAAATTAAAACATCTGTATGCTTTGCTTTTAGTAGAGTAACCAAGGAAAATACCTTCATCACTTCTAGCATCAAACTTACCAACACCATCATCTCTCTTGATGTAGCACTTGCTACCAAATATTATAAAGTATTTTACTGTAGGTACATTACCAAACCAAAGTTCATAAGGTGTCTTATCCATGCCTAGCCTTAGTTGTGTTCTATTGATAGTATAGACTATTGTATTGACTGCATCTCTCCAATAGGTGTTCACAAATTTTCCTTCAATCATCATAGTGCGCACTGTATCTAGTATAATCATGTTCCTTCTTTTAGAAATCCCATTTTGCTGTGGGGTTCTTGGTGCACTCAACTGTCTTTTAATTCCATGTTCTTCATAGTAGTCATAAAACTGGTCAGAGGTGAATTCTCCTCCTTTATCTGATCTCAGACACTTTAGTTTTAATCCAGATTCATTCTCCACTTTGGCTTTGAATATTTTTAACTTCTCAAAGGCTTCATACTTCTCCTTTCAGAATGCAACCCACATCATCCTTGAAAATCCATCAACAAAAAAAATGAAATACCTTTCTCTATAATATGATCTAGTTTGAGTAGGACCACATAAATCTGTATGCACTAGGTCTAACTTATTTTTAGGTGAGTTCTGCTTGCTTCTGAAAGAGCTTCTTACATGCTTTCCCATAACACATTCTCTGCACATTGTATCAACTGGTCTTGCAATACTTGGTAGGTCTCTAACTACCTTGACATTGCTTATCTTTACTATATTATCAAAATTAATATGACAGAGTCTCTTGTGCCATAACCAACTGTCATCCACTTTTGCAACAAAACAACTTACATCTGAATTGATCTAAAAAACATTACCTTTTGTTTTGGATCCTAATGCAATCATGTCTCCTTCTTTGTTTCTAATAATGCATTTGTTGTCTTTGAATTTCATATGATAACCTTTGACAAGTAGCTATCCAACACTTAGTAAATTGTGATGTAATCCATCAACATACAGAACATCATCTGTCCTGTTCTTTCCATCCAGGGTGATGGATCCTCTGCCTATGATAGGTTTAGGAGTGTTATCTCCAAATCTAACCATACCACCTTTGTACTTGTCTAGAAGAACAATTTTGTCTTTATCACCTGTCATGTGATGAGAGAATCTACTATCAATGATCCAATCAGTTCTGATGTCTGCTTTAGAAATTAGGGCTAACTCCTGTGTTTCCTTTTCATCTTCAATGTCCATATGCTCAAGCAATTTTTCCCTGTCTTTAAGGGAAATGAATCCAGTTTCATCTTCTCCTAAATCTTCATCAGTTACACCTTCTTCAGTGTGATAGCATTCCTTCCTGTATTTAGGTTTATAATCAGATCTAAATTTCTTTACTCTTGTAGGACACTTGGATGCAAAGTGACCGATCTTGTTGCATGAAAAACATTTGAATGGAAGCTATCCTTCATATTTCCCTTTGCCTTTCTTTTCTCTTTTAGCAATCATGGCTATGATTTCTTCTAGTTCTTCATCAACTTCTTCTTTCTCATTATTGCTAGAGATGTGAGATTTCTTACCATGGACTGAGGCTTTGAAGGTTGTTTCACTTTTAGGTCCAGTCTTTAATCTTGATATCTCAAATGCAGAGATTTTACTGATCAAAGTCTCTCTCTTGAAGTCTTGTGAAAATTGCATGGCTTCCTCTAGAATACTGATCTTGTTCTCATAGTCTGATGTTAAAGTAGTCAACAGCTTGTCCATTATATCTTCTTCTGATATTTCTCCACCATTGTTTCTGATTCCAGAAACTGCTTCATTTATCCTCTGATTATAGGCTCTAATGTTTTCTTCAGGTAACACCTCAAGACTATTGTATTTATTTTTCCATGTTTTCCTACGTGCATTCTTTTCTTGAACATCTCCTTCAAACATGTCTTCTAAATACTTCCATATTGTGTGTGCCTTGTCTAATTTCTTTATCTCAGAAAATTCACTGTCAGATAGTGCACTTATAAGGGCTTCTTTCACAACTGCATTAGCTGTGAATGTATCCTTTTGTTTAATAGTAGCATCATCTCTTGATATGTATTTTAGAGAGGGAATAACAACTTCTTATGTGGCTATCTCAAAGATGTCAAAACCAACACACTATAGATATGTTATCATTTTGTTCTTCCAATCCAGATAATTCTATCCATCAAACTTAGGACTCTCTTTTCTGAAGTATGCCATCTGATCTACCTTAAGCTGTTAGGATTTCTCTCCAAGGCACTTGGCTCTGATTCCAATTGTTAGAATAGTCCCAAAGGATAACTAAGAGGGGGGGTGAATCAGTTATCAGCTAATTTAATTATTTTCCTTTATTAACTCTAGAATACAATAAAGTAAATGCACATTCAGATAACACAATAGACAACACCACAATTTGGTTATGGGGAAACCAAATGGTAAAAAACCCGGTGGGAATTAACACCCACAATGAACTATAATTGTTTATAATAATCCCTGATAGAAGATCTTTCAACCCTGTTAGGAGTTCTTTACAATGCAAAAATTATAGTGACCTGGTTAAGGGTTTGACCCTGTTAAAAGTCTTTTACAAATAACTTGATTAAGGGTGAGAACTCACTATCCAAAAGCTCACTACTTTAATGGTGAAGGCTACAACCTTCTGTAGAATAGATATGCACTATATCTGATGATGAACTATAGAGTAGAGCTACTATCTTGATCAGTTCCAGTGTATTGTAATCTTTCACTTCTTCTTCACATAGATCCTTGATGAATGAAACTCAACTGATATTCTGCTCTGCACTTTTCCTATATCTTTTCTTATCATTCACACTTAGCATTCCACAAATGACTTGCTATAATTATCTTCCTCAAAGTATAAGATCAAAGGACCTTTTAGAAAACTCTTCATAACATCCTTGTCGACTTTACTAATCATGCAAGCATAATTACAACCGTGCAATATAAATTGAATAGACGTGACGCTTCACTAAGTCAGCCTTACCAAATTAACTCTAACTTTGCAATCTTGTTGAAACATGTTTGGGGCCTTTAGATAAATATCATCAACTCATAACTTAACTTGAATATACAAATGCATTTCCTGAAGATAGGCACAACTCAAAAACCAATGCAATACGTCGGCTCTGTACAGACAAACTCTAGAAATTGTAACTGCCACTAACAAAATTACACAACACAACTGAAACTTCATATCTGATTCTGCATGTATGAACAAAACATAAACAACATGTCTATAACATGAATATAACCATGCAAGGCTTGATACCATCATTTTGATAGGTACATATAGAACACTAATGTATATTATATGTTGTCATCAATGATAAACATATAATCAACTAGCTGCCAGAAGTAAATCTCCAACAGACACAACAACAAAATCCACCAAGAGATGTTAGCCCATCTTCTCAATAGTCTAGTTCTGGTCCAAATGTTCAACATTTTGGTCTTGGTCCAAACACTTAAAGCTTTGGTCTAAAACAAGGAGGCCCTCAGCAAACCCAAAATCAAGGAGGTGCAACAGAACCAAGTGGAAATAATGCTTTCGGAAACTTCCAAAGAAGATATATTCAACTAGACATATACTGACCTCTTTTCTTTGATGGCATTCTTGGTCATCCAAATGTGATCCCTAATGAGGTAAGAGACAAGATCCCTAGATTCACAGGAAATAATGTCATAACCTGTGAAGAAAATTTAAAATACTTTACTGATAAGATAATTGATTTTGAAATTGAAAATGAAGATTTTATCATGAATCTTTTTGTTCAGTCTTTAATTGAAGATGCTAGGGATTGGTTTAGAAATATACCTAATGATAGCATAACATCTTGGGATGAATTTTTAAAATCTTTTAGGTAACAATACAGAGAACATGTGAACTCTAGTTCTATGATAAATGAATTTAACAACATCAAGAAATTCCCTAATGAGAGCATGGAAGACTTTAACAATAGGTTTCAAAAGCTCATGAACAAATTGTTCCAAGTGCTGAGGTTAGATGAGGAAGTATGCCTAAGCACTTACTTTAATGTTTCTGATGGTAAGATGTCTTACCTACTTAGGGAAAAAAGTCCATGTACCCTAAGAGATGCCTACAAAGTATCTATTGACATTGAAAGTAATAGGTGAGCATCATGAAAGATGGGGAAGAGGGATGATAGTAAACTTGGTAAAGAAAAGGGACAAGTAAGAAAACCTATCAAGGAAGATGACACTGTTGATAAGTTAGTGAGTGTAGTGAAGGATCTCACTACTAAAATGGATAAAAATGATAGAGGCTACTATGATAACAAGTATCAAAACCAAAGGTTTGATAAGCAGCCTAATTTGAGGGATTTCCCATACAAAACAAATTGGAACAATGGTAAGCCAATCCATGAAGACCAGGAGAGCCAAAAGTCCAAAGAAACCCCTGATCCCTTGACAAGGAATAACACAAATTATGTAGAGAATACTCCTTGGTGTGTTGCTTGCAACATGCCTCATTCTCCCTATCAATGTGTGGTATCCCAATCCCTAGCTGATCAAATGGGAGAGGGAGATGAACAATCAGATCCTGAACAAGGAAGTTCTACTATAAATATGTTCACTATAAGGAGGCCTTATCCTTGGTCTCCTGAAAAGGATGAACCTATTGAAGATGTGTGCAACATAAGGAGAAAAAAATTGGAATGCCAGCCCCAACTAGTCTCTAATTCTAATGATAAGACTAGTATTATATCTCAAAGAACTATTAATGCAGTAGGTGATGAAAAAGAGCACCCCCATTTTAGGTTACCAATTGATGAATAAAAAAGATCCCTAACCATAGAAACAATAAACCAAACTAGGGGTCCATACAATCTAAGAAATAGAATAGTTGAGCCTAATTAAAGTAAACTGGCCTCTATTCTTATTAAAGAGGATGCCTCACATAATGCTGCAGAATCTCATCACAAGGGTAACAAAGGAAAGAAATATGCAAAACAAACAAAATCTTCTTTTGATCAGAAGGAGAGAAAATAAACAAAATAAGAACAAATGGCTACTGGAAAAGCCATGAAAGGTAAAAAGATAGGTGATGCATCTTCAAAATTACCTATGTTTGATATGAGACATACTCTTACCCAGATGAAAGTTTCAATCCCACTGATGGAGATCCTAAAAATAAAAGAGCATAAGGAAGCTGCACTTGCACTTCTGAGAGGGATAGATGATATCCCTATGTCAAAACAAGAAGAAGTATCCTTTACTGCGCACAATGATCAAAGAGAGATTCCACTTGTCAAGGGAAAGGAAAAACAAGCAAAAGGATTTGAAAAGAACAAAGAACTCTCTGATATCTGCATTGGAAATGTTATTACTCAGGAACCAATGTCACTGGATCCTTTCTATGTTACCTTGATGATAAATCATATGCTAGTCAAGAATTTCATGATAGATTCTGGTACTGCAGCTACTATAATGCCATATCATGTTTTGAAATAATTAGGCCTTCAATTCACCACTCCTACTGGAAGTTGTTATGCAATGGACAACAGGGAAGTTCCTGTGATAGGAATACTAAAATAAATTGAAGTGAAAATTTCTACTTTCCCTGAAGCTACCTATAGAATGGATATAGTTGATGTAGATATAAAACCTCATTATGGTATGCTTCTATCAAGACAGTGGGCAGCAACAATGGGTGGGAGACTGCAATTAGATTTATCATATGTAAAAATTCCTATAAATGGTACTGAGGTCAAGTTGTATAGAGAGCCTCATTCATTTGTCATGGTGGAGATGGTTATGCCTGACCAATTAAATTTTTGTCTAGATAGTGACATGGAAAACTTTGTTGTTGAGGAGATCAAACCAAAAATGAGAAACACTGATCCAATTGTTGAGGAACTATTTTTGCAACAAGATGGAATGTGGTAAATATAATTTTATGGAGGATGCTCCAAGGAAGGATCATGAACTGGTGTTTTATTCATATCCCCATCAGGTATTACTCTCAAATATTCCTTCTTACTGGATTTTCATTGTACAAATAATACAGCTGAGTATGATGCTTTAATATTGGGAGTGGACATTGCTATTAAACATGGTATTAAATGTCTACAAGTTCATGGGGATTCCCAATTAATCATAGCCCAGATAAGGTCACAATATGCGGCTAAAGATGACAGACTGAAATTGTACAAATATGCAGTTTGGGATAGGCTAGAATTATTTGATGTCTTTAATATTCTTTGACTAGAGAGATCCAATAATATCATGGCAGAATTTTTAGAAAATGTTTCTCTGAAGAATAATGATATCACTCTTGCTGGAATTTTTGTAGTGGAATTTAAGAACAAGCCTGCAGTGCCTGACAATAGTCATAACTAGAAATATTTTGAGGATGATGAAGATATCCTCAAATTTATTAAATGTGTGGATCATTATGATGGCCATCAAATTGATTGTGATTCTTTGATTGTAGTTGTAAATGGTAAGGAATGCATTTTTTAGAACAAAATTGTGCAACTAGCATCTAACCATATCCCAAAGGGACTAGTGGAACTGGAAGGCATGCTTAGCATCAATGATAATCACATGTCACAAAAATCCAATGCCAAGGTGGAAGATTTGTAAGAAATCAATTTAGGATCAGAGACATCCCCACAATTGGTTTATATTAGAAAGAAGTTGGATAGAAATGTGAGACTGAATCTGATAAAGATGCCTAAAAGGTACAAACATGTCTTTTTCTAGTCTTATGAAGATTTCAAAGCTTATAGACAGGACCTGTTCCAACATGATATTCCTTTGAAAGAGGATGTCAAAACATTCAGACAGAAGTAGAGGTCAATCAATCCATTGTTGGCCACCAAAATGAAAACAAAGCTGATGAAGCTGAGAGATGTAGGTATTATTGAACCAATAAGACATTCATCATGGGTCTCAAGCTTAGTCCCAGTAAGGAAAAAGAATGGGAATATTAGATTATGTGTTGATTTCAGGAACTTGAATGTAGCTTCACTAAAAGATAATTATGGATTACCGAACATGGAAGCTATGCTGCAAAAAGTAACTGGATGTGATCTACTCTCTATGATGGATGGATTTTTTTGGTTACAACCAGGTTTTGGTTAAAGATTCTGAATATTTTAAAATTGCTTTCACCACCCCTTGGGGAACATATGTGTATGCTCCCATACCTTTTGGTTTAAAGAATGTTGGTGCAACCTTTCAAAGGGAAATGGATGTGGCCTTCAAAGACCTTATAAATGTTCTCATGGTACTTTATCAAGATGATTTTACTACTTATTCAAAAAGAGCTGAAGATCACTACAATCATTTGAAAAGTTATTTATTAAAGCTATAGAATATGGAGTTTCTTTAAATCCAAAGAAGTGCTAGTTTCTTGTTACAGAGGGAAAGATTTTAGGGCACATAGTATCAAAAGAAGGGGTAAGAACAAACCCAAAAAGAGTTGAGGCTATCCAGAAGGTACATGCTCCTAAAAACCTCAAAGGTGTGCAATCATTTCTAGGGAAGATTAATTTTGTTAGGATGTTCATTGCAAATTTTGCAGAGTTGGTTAAGCCAATAGTCAAACTTTTGAAGAAGAATGTAAAATTTGAATGGGATCAAGAGGCCCAATTAGAATTTTAAAAAATCAAACAAGCCATCCAAGAAGCCCCTTCCCTAGTATCTCATGATTACAAATTCTCTCTTTTTACATTTTCTTCTTTTCATACCATTGCTATAGTATTGTTGCAGAAAGATGAAGGGTTTGAACATCCTATAGCTTTCTTTAGCAAATCATTACAAGAAAATGAGCTGAATTATCATTTGAGGAAAAAGAAAGCCTATGCCCTAGTAAAATTAGTCAAAACATTCAGACCTTACTTGGTCTGTGTCAAAATTAATGCAAATGTTCCCCATGCTGCAGTCAGGGACATTTTGGTCCAAAGTGAAGTAACAAGGAAAAGGTGTAAGTGGATCAACAAAGTAAGGAATTTGATTTAGAGATCCACATTACTAAATTGGTGAGAGGCTTAGGACTAGCTAAGTTAAAGATAGAATAAAATTTGGATCTAATCCAAGTAAACAATGTTAATACCTGTGGAGAAGCAGTTAAAAGTAATATTGAGATGTAGCCCTGGTATTCTAACATTGTATATTTTCTTAAAAATGATAGTTTCCCAGAGGATTTAAATGACAATCAAAGGGGAAGCTTGAGTTTATAGGCTTAGAGATATGTCTTGTTGTAGGGTGATTTATATTGGAAAAATAGGGATGGGATACTGTTGTTGTGCTTAGACAACGGGCAATCTGAAAGGATTCTGAGAGAAATGCATGATGGGATGTGTGGAGGACACTATTCAACTAGATAAAAATCTCATAAGGTCTTAAGGGCTGGTTATTATTGGCCTTTTTTATTTAAATATTCTCATTCTTTTGTTAGATAGTGTGAACCATGTCAAAGATTCTCCAACAAAATGAAGTTTTCAGGTGCTCTATTGTTAAATCCTATAGTTGTAGAATCCCCTTTTGTCATGTGGGGAATGGACTTTATTAGAGAATTTGCTGAGAAATCAAGTGGGGGACACAGTTGGATTTTTCTAGTGACTAATTATTTTACCAAGTGGGTTGAGGCAATTTCAACCAAGAAGGCTACAATCACAGTGGTTATTGATTTTATGATGAACAATGTGATTACTAGGTTTGGTGTTCCAATCAAATTAGTAATGGATAATGCCATGTGCTTTAGGTCTAAATAATTTTTTGATTTCTATTCTAATATGGGAATTGTCATTTCATATTCATCCCCCTACCATCCACATGCCAATGGGAAAGAAAAATCAAGTAATAAGAGTATTTTGCAAATTCTGAAAAAGACCCTGGAAAACAACAAGAGAGCTTGGCATGTAAAGATGAAACTTTCTTTATGGGTAGATAGGATCACTATGAAGAAGGCAACAGGGAAATATCCCTTTGATTTAGTGTATGGTGTTCAGTCTAGAATGACTGTCAATAATTTACTTCCAGTTTACAAGTTCATCCAAGATGAGGAGCTAGAAGTCTCTGAGCCAATGCAAAAAATAATGGTGTAGCTAGTGGAGTTGGATGAAGTGAGAAGAGATAGTCAAAAATAAAATATCAAATTATAGAAAAGGATGAAATAAATTTTTAACAAGAGGGAAAGTGATAGGAATTTCCAGCCTGATGATTTAGTTCTTCAATGGAATGCAAGAGCTGAGGACAATGGAAAACATAAAAAATTTGAGTCCCTATGGTTAGGCCCCTTTATCATTCATCAAGCTTTTGTAAAGGATTCATATATTTTAAAGAATATGGATGGAGAGGTATTTGAATTTCCAATGCATGGACGATTCATAGAGCCTTTTTACAATTAATTCTACCTTCCATGCACAATAGTTTTGTATTTTGTGTACAAGTGTTTTTGCTTTTTGTTGTGTGTTTTCTTTCCCATTTGTGTCTTTTCTTTTGCAATAAGTTAGCACAGTTGTGGTTTACCTTCCAGAGATCTTTTATTATTTCTATGAACTTACATTCAAGCATCCTCAGAGAGAGCCAGTATTGGATATATTTCAATTTTTCTGAGTCTTGCTAAAAGTTTTGGGTTCCCAGTGTCATTTTTGCAAAAGAGTGTCAAGGTTTATTCGTATGTTCCATTAAATTTTCTTGCAAGTTTTGATTTCTAAGAAATGGAAGGAAAAATGGTTTAAAAACCCTAAGCCCTAGGTCATTTGTGCCCTTGTCATGTAAAACCCTAGTTTTTTGTAGCATGGTTCTAATTTGAAGTTACTTTTGTCAAGTAACTTAAGTGATTTATATGTCATGTACCTTTAAGTGGTTTCTTTTATCTCATAATATTGCCACCAAGACCGAATATTCCTTTTGATCTGGAGACTCAGCATATGTTTTAGTCATGTTATCCCAAGAAGAAAAGAATATGCTCTTAAAGATTGTGAGATTAAGCTTAGACGGTTGATCTTGATCTTGTTGGGAAACTCCTGGACTCTATTGCTAGAGAGTCAACCTGACTCTACTCTAAGGTGTCTTTCTCAGACCTTCTAGGGTATTCTAAACCCTAACCCAAGGGAAGTTACTAAGATCTTCACCCCTCTCTCAAGATCTAGTTTCCCACCAACAAGTTATCTCTCCATGCTTACTGAACCTACAAGGGTAGATTCGGCCTCTTGGCTGAACCAACTCATTCAACCAACACTCTCACAACATCTTTCTTCACTTTTCTTCCCTAACCAGACTATCACCAAGCTCGCCTAGGGTAAGAACTCCACCTTCATGTTCAAAACCTCTCCTACAAAAACAAAAGATAAAACTATATACAAGGGCTCCTCTTGAATCCTATCTAGGCACATGGTTCTCACCATGCATTCAAGAAACTCGAGGAGCCATGTAATTTTACTACCCAAAATGGGCCACGAACTCACAACTTGAAAAAATAAACAAACTAATCTACTTGCACTTGAAACAAACAATGGAACTTTAAAAAAAAAGACTAAAAATACACTCTACAACTTTTATTAACTTCTTCAATCTCTTACAACACACACTCATCCTTTTCAAACAACATGCATCTAGGTATATATATCTCACACTCTTCAACAACTTTCACCAACCTCATGAATGCATGCATGGGTGATCATTAAGAAACCTCCCATCACTTTGAATAGGTGTAACTACCCATTGAAGACAAGGTGACATGTAATGAGCTGTTACAATTATTGACTAGGCTGATCATAAAAGACAAAGCTGTGATTTTTGGGTCATTAACCAACATTACTGAGCATCAAACCAAGTGTCGATACAAACAGAACATCAACACTAAGCGTCAGCCAGCAGCCCTGAGAAATTATCACTAGGGAAATGTCCCTGAGTGGATTAGGATAACCTGAGCGACATCATTGAGAGATATCACCAAGCAACCCAAGCAGCATCCCTGAGCAACATAGTGGAACCCGAGCACCGGTACTGCCCAAACACCAGTGTAAACTAAGCATTTAATCTCAGTGCTATTTTACCTCCTTTGGTTGCTAGAGCCTTGGTTGTATTTGTAGAGGTTTACAACCTACCTCAACACACTCTAAACTAAAAAAAAAAAACTTAAACAGCTATGGTGCTTGTTCAATGAATTGACCTCGGTCATTACAAAAGTGGTAGAACAAAACACCTTACAAACAACTTTCAAACCTAAAATGCTTTCTAACCTAGGTTCTCCTACACCAGATCTAATCGTGCGGTTGGCATTTAATCATGAGATAAGTATGAAGTTGGCTAAAGGATTTAGAGACTCAACGACAATGGTAGATGCAATTCTAATCATGTGGCCAGTGCAAGAACTCGTGACTTAACTCAATTAAAGTGAAACATTTTAGTGACTTAGAGATTTCTCCGTCGCGTATTCTCATAATTTAACCTGAGGTCAAGATAGAGTTTCATTTTTTTACTCATTCACATGATCTCTATAAGAAATATGAGTTAAGTGAAAGTTTTAGAGATTTAGTGAGGATCATTGATGTTTTATCAAATGAGTGGCTGGTGCTTAGTCTCATAATATATTGATGATGTCATTAAATTTTTGGAGATCTAGCGAGAACCGTAGATGCTTTGTTGATCCTGTGGATGGCGTTTAATCTCAGAATGAAAGTGTACTTAAGTGAAAATTCTCAAGATTCAGTGAAGACCATTGGATTAAAGTAGAATCAAGGGCAAGCTCATAATCTCAGGAAGAATAGATCAAGTAGTGAAATATTGTGAGACTTAACGTTGATCGTAGATTGAAAAAAGATATGAGGGCTAGCATGTAATCTCTAAACAGAACCTGAGTTAGAAGATTTATTCAGTGACTAAAAGATTCATTCAGTTGTGTAATCTCCAAATGTACTATGTTTAGTTGTGGTTAAATCAAAGCCAGTTTAAGTTTTCCGCGGGTGAATCTGAACCGTTGATGAAGATTAGATCTTGTAGTTGGCGCTAAATTCTTGAAAAAGTCAAAAAGATCAAGAATTATTCAATTATCAAGAGACAATGGCTAAGATGCAGACACGTGTGTAAGTGGATGAGAGATATGTGGCATGTGTGAAATATAAGAGTAAACCCAAGGTTGAGCTAAAATCTTAGTGACTTAGAGATAGCCTTTAGTCACGTGATCTCATAACAAACTGGAGTTAAGGCTAAAGATTGGGAGATTCAGCGTAGGTCGTAGATCAAAAGAAAGATCAAGGGTGGTCGTGTAATCTCATGAAAAATTTAGCGAGTAAAAACTAATTCATAGATTCAGTATAAGGCATTGATCTTGATCTGATTGGGTGGTTAGCATNTGACTTAGAGATAGCCTTTAGTCACGTGATCTCATAACAAACTGGAGTTAAGGCTAAAGATTGGGAGATTCAGCGTAGGTCGTAGATCAAAAGAAAGATCAAGGGTGGTCGCGTAATCTCATGAAAAATTTAGCGAGTAAAAACTAATTCATAGATTCAGTATAAGGCATTGATCTTGATCTGATTGGGTGGTTAGCATGAGATCTCAGAGTAAACTCAGGGTAATGTGAAACATTCAGCGACTTAAAGATAACATAGTGACGAGATCTCTGAATGACCTAAGGTTAAGTTAAAGTAAAGGATAAGTTGATATGAAAGATCTGAACAATTGATTGGACTCAAATCTAGCGATATGAACGTAATCTCAGAGTAGATCCATGGTTAGTGGAAATGATCAGCAATTCAGAGACTAGGTGAGTTGCGCAATCTCCAAATAGACTTAAGGTTTAAACAAGGTTATTATTTTTCTTTAGTCACGTAGTCTCTGAACAAAGAAATGGTTAAGAAAATTGTCTAGTGACTTGGAAATGATCGTTGATGAAGAGAAGATCATGTGGTTGGTGTTGAATTTCATGATGTAACCTAGGTCAAGATAAACTTTCAGTGAGTTAGTGATAACTCATTCAAGCAATCTCTAGATAAACCGTGGTAAGAGTAAGGTGAAATCATAAGGGTTTGTTCTCATCCCATGAGGTAAAAAAGGCTGGCCAATTAAAGAGGAAAAGATCTTGACAACATGCATGAAATCAGTTGACCTATGAAAAGGTAGGAAAACAAGCCAATCATATCGAATATAAACCCTTTTTACATAAAATAAGGTTTTAAAAATGAGAAAAGAACTCATGACTTTCCCAATTGGCCTATTCAAATTTGATCACCTATCAACTTCAAGTGCCACGACTAGGGAAAGAATTGATGTTGAGGCACACAGAGTTATGATAGAAGTGATTGAGTAATGATTTCTAGGTTCTCGACTAGACTAGTGAATTAAATTCTCTATGATAAATAGGCATAGTTTTTATGCATTTCAGTTTACCAAAGTTTTCAGAGTGTAGAGCCAAGAGATTGCATAAGTTTTAGATCTTTTAGAAGTGAAGAATTGCTTGAATTTAAGGGAAAATTATAGTAAAGAGCTTGTATCTGAGAGAAGAATTGTTTAGAGGAATATTCTGAGCTAGTAAATATGAGTCAATCAGCACCGAGTAGAGCTTCATCCAGTGGGGCAAGTAAAGATGCACAGGATGACCAGAAAGGAAAGAGAAACTATTCTGATGAATTCATGGCTCTACTGACTGGAACTAATCAAGGAAAAAGGTAAACGATGAGTTCCTTTATGATGATATGGAAAATTGAAGAGATCCACATACTCCAGGGGTTTCTGGTTATCATCTTTTTAATTACTTTTATAGCAATAAGGATAAACCAATTCCCATAGCAAACCCCTGAACATCAGGTTTAGCAAAGTTGATAGTCCTAGACATCTTCGTAGATACAGACTTGTTAATTGAGTTAGCTAGGAGGTATGATTCTCTTTCTAGGACTATCAAGAAGAGTGATAGAACAACTCTAGTTACTTTGGATAGGGCATCTTTCATAAAAGCCTTCGACATATACCATCCTTGTACCAAAGAGATTGATTTGACAAAGTTAAAGAATAGGTATATCAGAGAAACCACTATTGTCAGCAGATTAATCCAGGCCCATGTGCCCAAATAAAATAGAAATTACATAGTTGTGCCAAATTATGTCATGCCATATTTCTACAAATATTTGAGCTTCTATATGAATTATATTTCTTATGGGTTGTGTAGGGTTTTGGGGATAGATGGGGGCAGTGAGAGGTTGCATGTAGATCTTCTAATGATTATCTTGGACCTCAAGAATTCACATGCAAATACTAACTTTGACTACATCTATTATTTCATTGACAAGATGCATCAAGGCCTTATAGATATCCACAAGAAATCCAACCCAAAGTTCTTGCAGTATTCTATTTTAATGCATTTAATCTTTTACTTCAATGTCAACAAAATGGATACATAAAATTTGAGACCTAGGATACTTTTCCGCAGCCAATGAAACCCTGTACAACTCTAGCTTAGGGTTTGGAATTACACCTCAAATGAAAATGAGTTTTATGATTTTCAGAACTAGATTACATGTCCAATCTTAGGTTTTCTAGGTGTGAATGTGACAAGATTTCCAATCAAGGTGCTACAACTTATCAGACCTTGTCAATTTATGGATAAATGGGAAGATCATAATTGGGGAGATTTTTACTATGAGAATACCTTTACTTTCATGAGGGTTTATGGATGTTCCCAACCCCCACACATACCTCCACAATATGTGCCTCCCAGGATAGTTGTAATGGAGTTTATCTAGCAGTTGATGTAGATAGATAAAGAGCACTTGGCTCCCCACACGAAGGGTACTTTCACGCCCAGACAGTTCAAGGTTTATAATTTCACAATTGGGAAAAGAGACATGGATTCAATGAACAAGTGGTTGGGTTAGTACAAAATGAGCATGGCCTTCTACATATATGTAGACCTATAAATCTTTATCAAGAGTACAAAGAAACTATTAGCTCTAAGAATAACCACCATCAAGGAGCATGCGGAATGTGTAGTAGAAGACCTGATAAGAAACATCTTGGAGGATGATGAGGTAGCAAGAAGAGATGACTAGTACCAAGATTTAATAAGCTTGGAGCAAAAAATGAAGAAAAAATGGATTCCCTTTGGAGGTTTCTTTCCAGGAGTACCTTATTTGCAAAGACTCACAAAAATGATGGAGTCTTATAACACATTGTACAGTCAGCTTAAGGGGATGATTGAAGACAAAGAAAAAGGCCCTGAGAAGCATTCTTCTTTAGAATATGAAGAAGATAGTGAGGGAGGTTACTCAAATCATAGCCCTCCTCTCATGGATCAACCACCTACAACTAAGAAGAATATAGAAGTAGATCTTACATAGGTGCCTAATACTGAAGTAACTGATGATCCCCAAAATAAGAAAAAGAGGGTAGAATCAAGGGAGCCTTCTCAAGAAAAGGCACAGGAGAAGAAAAAAGATAAGGTAAGTGCCTTGATCACTAGTAACAGACAATATGACCACCAGTTCAGGAAAACAATCAGAGAAGGGAAGAAAGTAAAAAAGGATATGTAAGAGGAAGTTGAATTACCCCTTCTTCTGTGTCAGGATGAAAGAGAACTTCACCAAGAAGATTTCCTCAATGATGATGCATTCATCAAGACCAATGAGTTTAAGAATTTATTTTTTTGGAGAAAGCATAAAGAGGTAGGGTCATAATTGTAGCTGATAAAGGGAGATTCCAAACCAATGAATATTTGCAAGCCCTATAAGCTTATGACCCTGAAACAGGGACCATTACACCTGAAGAGGCTAGGCAACTAGTCAAGTCTAACAGAATTGTTCTTGTGCCTGGTTGAGACCTACCCTCTATATTTATAATTGATCAAATTAGAAGGCAACCTGATGCAAATTTGTCTTCTAAGACACAAGTTGGGGAAATGATTAGGGGATGTGGATATGAACCACGATCCCAAACCTTAGCAATGTGGTCTCTAGCACCCAAGACACAAAATCCATCCCTGATCAGTGTGCAAGAGAAGATGGATGGGGATAAGATCATATTAAAGTGGCTTTAGAAGCCCTATGGAAAATCTTGCAACATAGGATAGATGTCTTGAAAAGTAAAGTTGACTTGGTACACAATGCTTATAGTAAGTTACCTGGCCTAGAGACAGAGGTAAACAACCATGTCACAACTCTAAATACTTATTTTGGCACTTGGTCAGGAAGGGCATCACTGTTTGAAAGGTTGGAAGCCTTGTAGCCACTTAGGTGAGATCTCTTTGAGATTTTTTATCAAGTTGGTGAAATGATTGAACAAATTGGAGAAACTTTGTCTTTCTTTAAAGGAAAGGCTAATCAAATTCAATCAAGGATCAATATGTTTGGCCCATATTACAATAGATTTATTCCTCCAATTAAGGGAGAAGATCATCATATCAAAGCAGTGAAAGAATGGAGAAATGATTTTGACACTCTACTGCCTATTAAGGAGGCATTTATAATGGATAACATCATCCTGGATATGGGTAGATTCAATAAGACCTTGGATGAAGCATTTAAAGAAGAGACGGACTTCATGAAGTTTGTTACAGATGTAAGGTCGTAACAGATGCCACATGGGACAAGCAGAAGACACAATTACAAAGTATTCAGAGCTTTAATTGGCCTTTAGAGATATAAGTTACACAGTGGGATATCATCACAAATCCCAAGAAGAAAAAGCTAGATGTGTTGGACAAGGAGTAGAATGGCACCTGGCACCTGATCAATGAGAATAGGGAGGGTAATCTTCAACAAGACTAGTGTTAGTTAGCCTGTATTGGCGGTCTCTAGGTCTTACAACAACCTTAAGAGGTTACACAAAATATCTGCAAACAAAGGTGCCAGCTACCAAAGATTTGGAAATCATATTAGATCATCTACTCAAGTGTTTTTCCACCGACTGAAAGTGTAAATGTAATTTTGTCTTCTAGCACTTTTAGTTTTAGCCTAACCATCCAAATCTTGTTGCATCCTTGATCTTTAAGGATTACAAGATGGCTAGTGCTCTATATATATAAATATGTAACATATTGTAAATGATGGTGAATTTACAACTATGATGCAGACTTCTTATTTTTGTCTAGTTTTTCAAGATTTTTTTCTTTCTGAATGTATTGAAGCAAAAGTATATTAATAAAATATAGTGGAGTTTCTTGTTTCACATTTATGAGGTCTTCTTATATACCTATTTATGCTCTTGTATGTTTAATCTATAAGGCATTTTAAGCATATTGGTTATAAGGTAACTGTGCAATTATTTGTAAGCTTCTTTCAAGGAGGGAGTAAATCTTATGAATAGTTCCAGAGGGATAAATATTAGTGTGAGAATTTGATGCATGGGTGTGGGAATGAAAAGATAGTTTTTAAGGCACTCTATCTAGGCTTCATATGTGTTTCCATTAATCTTTGCCCAGGATTAGGCATTGATCTAGGTTTTGATAAGTAGCTATCATCATCAATCTCAAATATAAATGATAATTTACTTTTCTGTTCTCAAGAACATATATGGGTATGTGTAAGATCATGGGGGGCTAAAAAGTGGCGATGTGAAGAAATCCACTTTACACTCATCCAAAAGTGCATGAAAATTTTTGTTGACTTTTTAGTAGGCCTGGGTGTTAGTACACCTGGGAAAACCTAACAGCAAAGCACAAGCTTAATCGGGTACCCAAAAAAATTGGGTACATGAAACCTGTGGCATAAATCAAAACCCGTGAGCTGCTTTCCTCATTTCTCTCATCATTTTGGGTTTGGAAAATGGCTCTAAATATCCTATACATAATTTTTTAGGTACCTGATTGCTCCAACAACAAATTTGACTCCACAGTTTATTCGGTAAGTAAATTCTTGCTATATCTTGATTAATTCTTTTAATTTTCATGTTAAATGTAGTTTTTTTGGTTAAAATGGGGTTTTGTATTGATTTTTTTAATAATATATGAAAACAATTTGAAATTTATATTTTTATATTATTTAATCAGGCATGGCTGACAATAATGAAGATAATAACCCTCCCCCACCAAATAATGATCCCCAAAACAATCCAGAATGGCTTCAAAACCCTCAATCTTTAGAGGATTTGATACAAGAGAATTTGAACACTATACGAGGATTCAAAAACATGTATCAGAATATACCTATGTTAGCTCCTATGCTTGCCACCCTAAATACCATTGTTGAAAACATTAACACCCTTACATAGCAACATAATGCTGCTCTTCATTGGCGTGTTGATATGCATGCCCAATTTGATGACGGGCTTGACCATGATGGGGTTGCGGCCCTTAATATAAATAAGGAAGATATAGCCTCCCTTTTTGTTAATCCTAAAATTGGATTAAAATTTGACCCCAAAAATCCCAAATTAGCAATAAAATGGTTCACAAATGAAGCAATGCGCACACACTTTTGGGATCGCTAGTGGATGGTTTTTGATAAACCAACCCGTAGCAATTTGGAGCTCACTTTATATTTCATAAAAAAATTGTATGTTGAGTTTGTGCTTGGTCACAATGTTAATTATTAGAGCATGAGGCCCAACATGGGTGTAGGCAGAGGAGCTCCTCAAACTAGGCCATTTGCCCAGCGTAAAAAGGCCACTACCTTTGTCCCCCCCATTGATGTCGCACCCCCTCCTCTAGTGCAAAATCCTGATATCATTGCAGAGGCTACCTCACAGAGTATTAGGGCCATTCACATGCTAAGTGATCAATTGAACATGCAGACCAGGTCATTGTTGCCTCCTGGTGTGGATGATGTTGGCGCATTGACATCTGGCAGCATTTCACATGTATGTGTGCCCCATACTTGCATTATGTGCAAGAATTTGTGCCTGGACCGCTTACTGATGTTGATACATATCAGTATGTTATTGATGAGGAGGACACATGAGACATAGCTATAGAGGCTGCAGCACCTCATGGAGCATCTGCATCTCATAAGAGTGTTGAGGAGGGGTACATAGAGCCATGGAGTCCTATTGATACGGTAAGAGTAAACATTATAAATAAATTTGTCACGTGACTTATTTAATTTAAAAATAATTTATTTATTTAGATTATTTTTAATGACTACATGCACTTATGTATATATATTTAGTCTATTTATGGTCAGTTGATGATAGAGGAGGAGTTGAGACAGGTGGATGACTCCACACTTTCGGCCATTTCATTTGGCCTTGACACATATATGGTATATTATAAATTATGTACCCATTAGTTTTTTTTATATCATTTGGTATACATGCTGAAATCTCTATCAATTAGAGCAATAACATTTATGCATTTACTAATATATTGTCATCTTATTGTACTCTAGCAAGTCTCAGCTGATGTTAGTGGGGGGCACAAGGGGGTTCCTTCCTCATGCGTCAACAAAGGAAAGGTAATAAATTGTTTAAGATTAATTATGCATGCATATGTATTTTACTTGTGTGTAGTAATAAATATTTTACATGCGCTTTATTGTATAGGGTAAGGCTCATGACGATGTCCTGACACAGGTTTGGGAGCCTGGGCTCACAGACATCTCGATTCGGGGTGATAGCCTAATTTTACGTAGATTTGTACATATTTTTATTTGTATTTTGTAACCAGGGTTGTTATGATGAAGTACATTTATATATAATTGACTATCTTTTTGACTCCCATAGGTTACTCCTAGTGCGAGAGAGGCCCCACAAGAATCATTCCTATCTTTGTTGATCCAGCCCACTATTCTAGAGGAGGGATCGGTGGATGTAAGTTTTAATTTTAGTTCAATCAATTTGAAATTTTATTATGATATCATCCTATTTTGTAAATTTATTACTCTATGTTTCACCTTGGGCCCTTGCACCACTCTACTAATCTCATTATTGCAAATATATATTTATAGGTCAGAGTTGGTATTGGTGGCACTGTCCGTTCGCTACCAAAGACTTATGTTAGGAAACTTGATCGTGGTAGGCGATCGAGAGGCTAGGTACATATGTTTTTATTAAGTTATAATTTATAATTAAATTCATGTTTGAATTATGAATTAAATATATGTACAGATCATATAAACTAAGAAATCTAACTTGGGATTGAACTCATTTTTGATGCAGGATCAATTAGAGCCAAATACTTCTTCAAAGAGGCTACATTTTGATGATCCCCCTATGGCATAGGATGTAGTTTTAGTTGTGTTCATTTACAGATGCCACTTGGCACATTTTGAAATGGCATATATGCCACATTGTACACCTTAAAACATTGATTTTGTAGACATTTTGAAATGGCATGTGTCATATTTGTATATGGGGATACTTTGGATACTTTTGATACTTTCTATATATAAAACATTTTCATTTTTATGTTATATTTGTGTCATCTTTTATATACACATTTATTATTCATGTATATGTAATTGAATGGTGAAGTTATATCTTGACTATGATTATGATTGTTATGTCTTGAAGTTATATTTTGAAGTTATATTTGATTATCATTATGATTTAAATTATATCTTGTTGAAGTTATATGTCAATTTGTTTGAATTTGTTATGATAGATGCAATAAATTACCGAGATCACTCAAATTCTTCTTTGTTTTGTATCAATACCCAAATCCTTCCTTCAATAGTACATCAACTTCTAGACAATTTTTGGTTGTTTTCTCCAAAATGTTTAGCAACGACATTTTTTGGTTGTTTCCTCCAAAACTTTCCAAAAGACTTCCAAAATTAATAATTGTTTTAGATACCCTTTATCAAGTTATAAAACATATGTCAAACTCAACTAACATTGTTTTGTACATCATGCTCAAAACTTGTTGTCCTCAGTCACATACCTTGGGGACACTTGGGTCAAGCGTGGTCGCGAGCGTTCTAGTGACTCCATGGGTGGAATAGATTTGTCACTGGTGTTTATCCAGCCAATCAAAGCTGATGGAATAGATGGTTCGATGCCAGGATAGACAGTTTGAAAGAGACACTACAGAGCTACTTTCAACTGACCCTCACTACAATTTGGCATCGATTGAGATTGCCTTTCCAAATAGAAACAAAGTTGAATTACCCAAAACTGGGAGAGGTTGTTGTAGACCTCAGCAATATGATCTCATACCCCTTGAAAATTTGTCAATACCTCTCATAAGGTCTGAGATACGAGCCTTAGAAGATCACTGCCCAGTCGAGCTTAGTGCACCTTGGGGACACTTGGCTCAAGCATGGTCGCAAGCATTCTAGTGACTCCGTGGGTGGAATGGGTTTGTCACAGGCGTTTACCTGGCCAACCAGAGCTGATGGAATAGATATTTCAATGCCAAGATAGATGGTTTGAAATATACACTACAGAGATAATTTCAACTGACCCTCACTACAAGTTTTGGCATCGATAGAGATTGCCTTGCCAAACAGAAATGAAGTTAAAAATTGCTGCCCAATTGTGCTTAGTGCACCTTGGGGACACTTGGATCAAGCGTGGTCGCAAGTGTTCTAGTGACTTTGTGGGTGGAATGGGTTTGTCACAAGCGTTTACCCGGCCAACTGGAGTTGATGGAATAGACGGTTTGATGCCAGGATGGATGGTTTGAAATATACACTACGAAGCTACTTTCAACTGACTCTCATTGCAAATTATAGCATCAACTGAGATTGCCTTGCCAAACAGAAATGAAGTTGAAATTCCCAAAACTATGAGAGGTTTTTGTAGACCTCAGCAATACAAACTTGTAACTCTTGACATTTTGTGGATACCTCTCACGAGGTTTGATAAACGAGCCTTGGAAAATTGCTGCCTAGTCATGCTTAATGCACCTTAGGGACACTTGGCTCAAGCGTGGTCACGAGCATTCTAGTGACTCCATGGGTGGAATGGGTTTGTCATTGGTGTTTAACCATCCAACTAGAGCTGATGGAATAGATGGTTTGATGCTAGGACAGACCGTTTGAAAGATACACTATGAAGCTACTTCCAACTAACCCTCATTGCAAGTTATGACATCGACTGAGATCGCATTTCCAAATGGAAACAAAGTCAAAATGCCCAAAAATGGGAGAGGTTGTTGTAGACCTCAGAAACACTAACTTGTAACCCCTGATGGTTTGTGGATACCTCTCACAAGGTCTGAGATACAAGCCTTGGAAAATTGTTGCCCAATCGTGCTTAGTGCACCTTGGGGACACTTGGCTCAAGCGTGGTCACGATCATTCCAGTGACTCCATGGGTGGAATGGGTTTGTCACTAGTGTTTACCCAGCCAAATGGAGCTAATAGAATAGATAGTTTGATGTTAGGATGGACCATTTGAAATATATACTACGAAGCTACTTTCAACTAACCCTCATTGCAAGTTATGGCATCGACTGAGATTACCTTGCCAAATGAAAATGAAGTTGAATCACCCAAAACTGGGAGAGGTTGTTGTAGACCTTGGCAACATGATCTCGTATCCCCTAACCATTTTTTGATACCTCTCACGAGGTTTGAGATACGAGGCTTGGAAAATTGCTGCCCAATCATGCTTAGTGCACCTTGGGGACACTTGGGTCTAGCATGGTCGCGAGTGTTCCAGTGACTTCGTGGGTGGAATGGGGTTGTCACTAGTATTTACCTGGCCAACCAGAGCTGATGGAATAGATACTTCAATGTGAGGATGGACGGTTTGAAATATACACTATGAAGCTACTTTCAACTGACCCTCATTGCAAGTTTTGGCATCGACTGAGATTGCCTTTCCAAACACAAACAAAGTCGAATCGCCCAAAACTGAGAGAGTTTTTTGTAGACCTCAGAAATATGATCTTATAGATCCTAACGGTTTGTAAATATCTCTCACGAGGTCTGAGATATGAGCCTTTTATCACTTCCCAAGCGTGCTTAGTACACCTTGGGGACACTTGGGTCTAGCGTGGTCGCGAGTGTTCCAGTGACTCCATGGGTGGAATGAGGTTGTCAATAGCATTTACCCGGCCAACTAGAGCTAATGGATTAGACACTTCAATCCTAGGATGAATGGTTTGAAAAATACATTATGGAGCTACTTTCAACTGACCCTCACTGCAAGTTTTGGCATCGACTGAGATTGCCTTTCCAAATAGAAATGAAGTCAAATCGCCCAAAACTGAGAGAGGTTTTTGTAGACCTTGGTCACATGATACTGTAGCCTCTAATGGTTTGTCGATACCTCTCATGAGGTCTAAGATACGAGCCTTGGAATATCACTTCCCAATCGTGCTTAGTGCACCTTGGGGACACTTGGGTCTAGCGTGGTTGCGAGTGTTCCAGTGACTCCATGTGTGGAATGAGGTTGTCACTAGAATTTACCTGTCCAACCGGAGTTAATGGAGCAGACACTTTGATGCCAGGATGGATGGTTTGAAATATACACTACGGAGCTACTTTAAACTGACCCTCACTGCAAGTTTTGGCATCAACTGAGATTCCATTTCCAAATGGAAATGAAGTTGAATCACCCAAAACCAAGAGAGATTTTTGTAGACCTTGGCAACATGATCTTATATCCCTTGATGGTTTTTTGATACCTCTCACGAGGTCTAAGATACAAGCCTTGGAATATCGCTGCCCAAATCTGCTTAGTGCACCTTGGGCACACTTGGGTCTAGCATGGTCGTGAGTGTTCCAGTGACTCTATAGATGGAATGGGGTTGTCACAAGAATTTACTTGGACAGCCAGAGCTGATGGATCAAATGATTCGATGCTAGGATGGATGGTTTGAAATATACACTATGGAGCTATTTTCAACTGACCCTCACTGCAAGTTTTGGCATCGACTGAGATTTCCATGCGAAACGCAAACAAAGTTGAATCGCCCAAAACTGAGAGAGATTTTTGTAGACCTTGGAAACATGAACTTGTATCCCCTAATGGTTTGTGGATACCTCTCATGAGGTTCGACATATGAGCCTTGGAAAATTACTGCCCAATCGTGCTTNAAGTTTTGGCATCGACTGAGATTTCCATGCGAAACGCAAACAAACTTGAATCGCCCAAAACCGAGAGAGATTTTTGTAGACCTTGGAAACATGAACTTGTATCCCCTAATGGTTTGTGGATACCTCTCATGAGGTTCGACATATGAGCCTTGGAAAATTACTGCCCAATCGTGCTTAGTGCACTTTGGGGACACTTGGGTCGAGCATGGTCGCGAGTGTTCTAGTGACTCTGTGGGTGGAATATGGTTGTCACTAGAATTTAACTGACCAACTGGAGCTGATGGAGCAGATGCTTTGATGCCAGGATGGACAGTTTGAAATATACACTACGGAGCTACTTTCAACTAACCCTCACTGCAAGTTTTGGCATCGACTATGATTACCTTGCCAAATGAAA
>MU224043.1:22650-38898 GCA_018584345.1 Thuja plicata | reverse complement strand
AGGGGTTTTTTCTTGTTTTTTCCCCTTCCAAAATTCTTGTGTTCTTGTCTTGGTCTTTGAGCATTTTGGTGATCTTGGTGATTGTTCTTGGATCATCGCTTCGTTTATGGTAAACTTTTTCATTTTTACAATCTCTCTTGGATTCTTTCCTAAATCTAGTTTACTTTATTCATATCTTCTAACAAAATTATATTTTCTTCTTCATTTCAATTGTTGCCACTTCCTTTTGTGCCTTTTCTAGCATTTTTTCCATGGTTTCATTTTCAATTCTCAATTTCTCAAGATCAATATCTAACTTGGACATTTTCTCTATTAGGACCTTGTGAACATTAGGTTCTTCATTTCTTCTTTCAGTCATCTTTTGTTTACCTCTATCCTTGTCCTTCTGTGAACTAGAAGCTTTATGAGAAAGTGGTATTTCTTGGTCCTTTTGAGACCTCTTTGTATTCCTTGTAGTTTGATATCTTAAAGATCTTATTTTAATTTTGTCAACATCTTTTCTTTTATGTTTTTTCTTTTTTTTTTATGCTCTTTTTCCCTTTTCATCTATTGAATAAGGGAAAGATGTTTCATGATGAGTGTCTCTTCTTCAACAAGCTCATCAGAGGGAACCTCTTTAGAATATGAACTAATTGTATCTATTTCCTCTCTTTCACTAGAAGTAGAAGTAGCTATAGGTGTTTCTAGTACCTTTTCTAGAGCTTCTTCATATTCTGAAGTATTTCCATCATGATTAGACTGATTGCTACCTACCTCTCTCCTAGTATTACATTCTTTTCCTCTTGGAGGAGTTTCATCTATGTTGACTTGGTTTCTTTTCTTTCTCCAAGACATCTCCATTCTTGAAGTTGAAGCAAATCCACCATCTAATGTAGTTTCAGGATTCTTTCTGGCTTTTGACCTAGTATTCATTTTGAAATATTTTACTTAACTTCTCACTGATCACAGAGGTTTAACTTTAGAGTCGCCACCCAACAATTGTTTGGGATAGATGAATACTTATCAAAATGACTTTAGAAACTATAAATATTATTGTATTGTCCTTTTAAACCCTTAGAGATTCTGAATACTACTAACAAGAATTTATAATTTTTATCCCCAGCAGAGTCACCAATTTGTTAGGTTTTTTTCTTGTAGCCCAACTTTTAGTGTAGCAATATATATAAATACTTGACTGCAAACTCTTATCTTATACAATAAAAAAGCTAATTGATGAGGGTACTAGATAATATCTAGGGAATCTACTATCTAATCCTTTTTTGAGATCCACTGGCTTAGGTAGGTATTACCTATATATGATTACTGAATAATAGTATCTTTAGAGTGGATTATCTTCTTACTAGCTTACTGAATGCTTTCTAATGGATCAATACATATATGACTATGAAAATGACTAAGCATATTCTCACAAGAAGCATAATGAGCCAAGCTATTATTTGCACAATAGTAAGTAATAAGGTGATAAGGATTCTCATCCTTCTTCTTTTTCCAGTTCTTGATGAACCTCAGGAAGGGTAACCTGATTTGATTCACTCTCAAAGGAATCAACAAGTTTGAATTGTGAACTCTATGAGCACAATTGCCTATAAATGTATACTTGTATGTAAATGTAATTGAGTTGAGTATTTTAAAACATTTGGATGATGATAAAATACTTGACAAATTTAAGACTAGTGCCTATCCTTGGGCTAGAGAGTCAAAAGATGCAAAATCCACAAAAAAAGTAAACAAAGATACTATAGATTGCCTTAAAACCTATATGCAACTTGAGAAAATTTCCTTACAAATTACCCTGTCACTTCTACACTACTGTATCAAATCCTTAGATATTGTTATGCTCCTTGAAATTACTCACAAAACTTAGTTCTTTCCTTGAAAGAAACTTGCAAGCAATTAGATAGCTACCTTGTAACTGATATGTTTAAAATGCCTTAAAAATTAAACATAAAAAGTATACACAATAAGAAAAGAGACAACAACAGTATAGAAGAGAAGTTGCACTGTATTTTATTTATATTTTTGCTTCATACATATATAGATTGAGAGCTCAAAAACTTAGACAAAAATCTCTAGTCTGTCTTACAATTATATTTTCATCCTCTTTTAAAAAGTTACAATATGACCTATTTATAGGTTCAACCATCTTGGAATCCTTAAGAAAAGGATGCAACAAGCTTTAGATGGTTTTAGATACCTAACCCTAAATACAGATAAGACAAAAGGCAAGAGAAACCAAGCGGTGGAAAGATAAAATAGAGAATGAAATCTGATTTACTCCTTTGTCTTTATATGATCTTCGACATCTTTGGTTATGTATGTTGAGGATAGTCCCTGATTTAACTTTGGTGATGACTAACCTACTTTTCTTCCAAGAAATCTGTACAAGGTGTTCTGACATTCCTTTATTCTTCATCAATGATATCCAAATCTACTGTCACTGGCTTCTTCTTCTTAGACTTTGTCAGAATGTCCCAAGTAGTCACATCCTCCTCTTTTGGCCATTCAAAATTCTAAATATTCTCCAACTGAGTCTTTTGCCTCTCCCATCTAGCATCTGTTATGCTCTTAACATTAGATATGAATTTATTGCAATCTGATTCTACTTTAAATGCCTCATACAAAAGTGCATTGAACCTTTCCATATCCAATTCTCCCTTATCTGATACATAAATGTCTTTATTTGGGAGTACATTATCAAAATTTGATGACCATAACCCTAATGGTTTAATTTGATCATTATATGTTCTAATTGGGGGAACAAACCTATTATAACCCAACCCAAACATCTTTAATTTGGCCTCAATTTGATTGGCTTTACCTTTTGAAAAAAGATAAGGTAGCCCCAATTTGCTCTATCTCGGTTCGTACAAAAGTTACTATCTTAGGAAAATGTAATCTCAGTGGATAAACTGATGCTAATCTCTCAAAAATTGATGTCTTCCCAGACCAAGTTGCATAGTAGGCGTTCAAAATTGTCAAAAAAAATTGCCACTTCTATCTACAGGCCTTGAAACCTACCATATGATCCATATACTACATCTATCTTCTCCTTAAGAGTATTAATTCTATACTACAAACCTGATACTAGTGCTCCCAAAATTATACCATTATGCTCAATGACCCCCTGCTCTACTTCAACCAATGTATCCCCTGTTTCTTCAGTTTGGATTTATACATCTATAACCTCCTTGGGCTCAACAAGGGTAGGATCTATTATTTCCATTAGCTATTTGGTAATCTCATCCCTTTCCTTGATTTTTATTAGGGCTAACTCCCTATCTTTGATAATATCAATAGTGTCACTAGTGAGCTTCTGTAATTTGTCTGATAGCTAAGTTTTTTTTGCCTCATTTAGGTGGGAAAAATGAGTCATTACTTGGGCTATCTCCAAGTCTCTTGTGTTTTCAAGTGTCCAAATAATTTGGTTTCCCTCCATCTTCTCCTGAATATTAAGAATAGATGGCTTTTGATCCTTAGGAGCTAGGCTCCACATTGCAAGTGCTTGGGATTTGTGATTATAGCCAAACCCTCTCATCATATTTCTAACCTAAGTCTCTGATGAAAATTTGATGTTAGGTTGTCTTCTAATTTGATCTATGATAAAGTCCAAGAACAAGTCTCAGCCTTCCACAAACAACATACCACTGGCTTTAACTAGTTCTTTGGCCTGCTCTGGTGTTATTTCTTCAGATTTAGGATCATATTCTTGCAATGTCTGTAAGGCTTCCTCAATTACTAGATTACCACCTGCCAGTTGCAACTGCTTCCCAACTTGTTGCTTCTTATTCAAAATAAGGAAATCCTTGAATTCCCTAGTTTTTATGAAGTTTTCATCTTTAAGGAACTCCTCTTGATGCACCAGCCTTTCATCAATACATGACCCAAGGGGTAATTCTTCCTCTTCCTCAACATCTTTCTATAATTTCTTCCCTGCCCTAATTTTATTTCTTAGCTGATGATCATAGGTCATATTCCCAGTTATTAGGGCTCCAATTTTATCAATTCTCCTTTTCTTAGAAGGATCCCCTACTTCCATCTTCTATGTTTTAAGTGGGGGCTCATCTGTTCCCTCCTTTTCTGGGACCTCTGTTAGGTAAATAATATTTTTCCCCTCATTTGGCTGACCATATGCAATTGCCTGATATTATGGATTGGCAGAAGGTGAAGGATAACCTTGGTCAATAATATTTTTCCCCTCATCTGGCTGACCATATGCAATTGCCTGATATTATGGATTGGCAGAAGGTGAAGGATAACCTTGGTCACTATCATCATCATATTCAAATTCTAAATGATCTTTGTGACCTTTATCTGGCACTACTAGTGCACCCTCCAACCTGATTACACAAGAGTGTGTGATTGTCAATCATTACATCTAGCCTTTTGATATAAGGAAAATTAGGGTAGAACCCCCCAAAACTCATTCCCTTTCTCCTCACATGTCTCTCCAAATCCATGAGCTCATTAAATTTAGTTTCTCTTTTACTCACCTCCTCATCCTCTAAGATATTTCTGATTAGATCTTCTTCCATACATTCTTCATGTATTTTTGTGTAAGGGATGGTGGGTGTAAGAAACTTCCTCGCTCTCAGGATGAACCCCTTTATGTCAATATGTCTATGTAGGGATACATTCATCCTATAGTGATTCAACCAGGCATTCACCTGATCTAAATCCCCTTTTCCAATTAGAAAATTGTAAATCTTGAACTGCCTAGCGGTGAAAGTTCCCTTTTTGTGTGGAGCAAGGTTCTCTTTATCTGTTAAAATGAGCTACCAAATGAACTCCATGGAAGCTATCCTAGGTGGCACATGAAATGGAAAAATATGTGGAGGGTAAGGGAAACCATAAACCCTTATGAGGGTAAAATTCTATTCATAGTAGAAATCACCCAAATTATGATCTCCTGACCATTTATCCAAATATTGACAAGGCCTCAACAATTGAATTACCCTAATGGGAAATCTAGGCTTATCAACTCCTAAGCACTTAAGCAATGGATATATTATCCATCTCTCAAAAGTACAAAAATCCTATTTTCTAAATGTGTAATTCCACACTGTAATCCAAAACTAAATAGGGTTGGGCCGATTATGGTGAAATCTCTGCAGATGTAGTGATTGGGAGTCCAAAATTGAATAGTTGTAATAAAGAATCATATGCATAAGTATTGAATAATGCATGAAATTATGATGATCCTTCTTAGCTTGTATGTCAATAAATCCCTGGTACATCTGATCGATAATATATTGAATATAATCATAATTTGAAGTGGTGTGAAGATTTTGCATATCTAACACCATCATCAAAATATAAGAAGTAATTCTTTCTAATCCAGCATCTTTTCCAATCATTCTACATAGTGCATATGTGATGTATTTCATTTAAAAAATTAGGTTCTTAAAAAAGTATGGGGTTGTTCCTGCCATAGGGGTTATATAGTCCTTCATTTTCTTAGGGACATGATGCTCCCTAATCAATTTAGCAACAATACCAGACTCCCTGGTATATCTATTTTCCAAACTCTTCAAATTTATCTCAGTAGCCATTGGTTAATACAAATTAAAGGATTTCATAAAGGTATTCCTATCCAGGGTGAGTAGAGGCTTTCCATCATCCCTCTTAATGGTTTTTATCAAAGGGTCATATCTACTAGCCAGTTCTAATATTAAGTCTACATCAACAAAGACATCAAGAACTAATAATCTGGCCAAACCACAAGTCCAAGGATTCAATACAGGCATGCTTTCATCACTATTGTTATAAAATTAATTGAAAAGTGAATAGCTTGATGACCCTAGTGTTTTAGAATCTCTAACAAATGACATATCATCAATCAAAACATCTGCACTAACCTTTCTATTTTGGCTAGAACCAGGAAGCAGAGTGAGTAATTCATTTGAGATGTTTCTCTTTCCTTTTGAATCATCCTCAACATCTTCATTTCTACCACTGGTAGATGCCATACTCTGGGCCTAACTCATACCCTTATTATGTTTTGATTACAACCCTAGATATCGATATTGAAATAAATATTATCAAACCTTCACCACAATTGTAAATTATGCTAAAATTCTATAATTCTGAACTCTGGAACACTATCAATTGCAATCTTTACTGAACTTCAAATCAAATAATCACCCTCAGAATAACTTCCTACTAGAAATCTCAAATTCTCTCAAGAAGACTAAAAACTCTACAGACACTTTGCTCTGAGAAACAAAAGCTTGGTAAAATGAAAAGATAATGGATGAGTATACTTATAATTGCCAATTGACTATGGATTGTCACTTCTAGCTGGTAATTCCATTACTTCATTATGAGCTTCACATATTGTGACATCAATTTTTGGCATTAGCCATGTCGTTCATACTATCAGACAATCAATTCCTGAGTGATTTCGCATAAAAAAAACCTTATAAAATTCAAAATATAATCAAAATCATATCTGATTGGCTGCATTAACTCATACTATGGATATTTTTCCATCTGTCAAAATCCTTAAAATCTGATTGGTTAACAACTTATTCATAATGGCACCGCTGAAAAGTCCATTCTAACTCTGATTCATTTCTAGCGATTCAGTGATTGAACAATCTCTTTGTCGCTTAATGTTTTTACTAACTGCAATTCCTTTAGGAGACTATGCTACAACCATCAGATTAAATCTTTGATCCATGGTTGTCATGATTTATCATGATATATTAACTTAACCTTTCATCTTATGGAGACCTCACGACAAAGCACTTTTCTTTACTACTTTTACCTTTGGCTATATCTAGAGATTCAACAACTGTGATATTTGTGTCACTGAATAAATTTCTTAACTCTTGTTTAATCAAGCGACTCTGCGACTAAAAACATAAGTCTCTTAATCTCTTAATCATGTCTAACTTGTCAACCTTATCAAGCTATCATGCGACCACTGTTATATTTTTCTTCATTGTATGGTTGTCATTGTGTCTCTTTATACTCAACTTAACTCACCATCTCTCATGAGACTACATGACAATACATTTGCTTAAACTCATATCAAAAACCCTTAGTTTATCCGGAGACATGGCGACCATGTAATCTCCATGTCACTTAATAATTTTGAACCATAGTTATAATCATGATACCTCCTGACAACACTACTTGTCTTAACTCATAAAGTTAACTCAAAACCACGGGCTTTATTAAGAGACAACGCGAATGAGTAAATTCAAATTTGGAAAATGAAATAACACCACTTTTATCAAGAGACAAAGTGACTATCGTTGGATCTTTTCTGAGATGAATGGTCTACATTAAGTCTCATATCTATTTTGGCATATTCCATTTCATTAAGAGACAATGCGACCAAATCCTTCCGCTAAGTCTCAAGCTCATAAGGAATATTCTATTTTTCTAATGAGACTTAGCGACAAGGTAATAAGCACATGCAAATAGGCTTCGACTAAAAACATGAAAAAGGTAACACAAAAATAGAACCTGGACTGAGCATTTGGGATTTTTCTGTATTTCCAAACAAAATTAACCTTTTTCTTAGGGTTTTTGACATTTTGAACTAGGTTTTGGACAAAAACATGAATTGCAGAGATATATAAATGATTTCAACCATAAATCTTTACCTTTTGGGCACAGGAAAATCAAAGACCTCAAGAATTTTTAGGGAAAACCTTCAAAACAAGGAATATAACCAACATGATCTATCTTATCTTTCATCTTCTCAGCTTTGTCTTGGACTTCTCCCAAGAGTTTCTCCATTTGAGACAACCTTTCTCTTAACAACTTGTTGTGTTCTTCTTTCTCATCCGCCTTTTTGGCTAACTCAGCATTAGTCACCATGGATTTTTCTTCTACTGATCCAAATGGTGTATTCTCTCCAACTGATTTAGTAGGCTGAAACATCCACCACAAGCCTGATCTTTAATCAAGCTCTGATACTGATATGATGTGAGTGTTCCAAGGCTTGCTAGCACTGCATCTAAGAGACCTAGCTTGTCTCTTCTAGGAACCTAATCTCATCTAGGTCCTGATTGGCTTAGATTATTAATTAATTCCAATCCCAACTCTTCTCTAAGAGTTATCCACTCATGTGCTTCACCTTGAAAGACTAACACCTTTTGTTAGTTCAAATCTTCACTTTTCCCACTTCACCTAGAAGGATCTAAGTGCCAATTCCACTCTAGCATTCATGATTCATTGCACATATATCCATCCAATTTTAAATGTCCATCTCCTTGTCATTTGAAACCATTTACTAGGATCTTTAACTTGGTCTTCACTGGGTTCAAGGATTCAATCACTTGGAAGCCTAATTGAGGCCTATTCCTTGTAGCCTTTCACAGTGTGTTTTTCCCACTTCTTTTAAAAAAATTTCAAAGAAGTTGAGAAAGAAATCACACATTCAGATACCCTCTATCACTTTACAAGAGATTTTGAAGGTTTTAGTCTCATAATTCCTCCTTACATAGGGTTCCTACAAACTCGGATCAATAGGGCTAATAGGCCTAATTTCTAGGACAGTCTGCAACATAATGCAAAAATTGCTCAAACTTTGACCAATTGGATTGATACAACCTCAACCATCCTAGCATGTCAAGATATGACTATTCCCTAACTGAAACTATACTTATTCCATATAGTGTTTCACTAACCTACATAAGAATGCTCATTATTTCACCTCCAAACCACTAACCAGACAGTGCATGCACGCCTAGGGCTTGGAATTAAAAATAGAAAATCAAATTTCCCTAACTCCTAACTCTACATATGTACAGACCATTGAATCCCCTAAAATTTCCATATATCCTTAGGAAGATCCCATTTTTAGATTTCATGGGGGAGCCATGAATCGACTGACTGGTCAGGACAGGACCAGTGAACACACAAAATATAAAACAATTTAACTAAGACTTTACACTAACTCTAAAAAACTAGCTTAATGAATGAAAGATGCTTCAAACTATCCTAGGAATACAAAACAATAATTATTTTTAGTCTTTCAATCCATTACATTCGACTGTCATAACAAATGCTCAGGATTCCTGAATACACAAAGTTGCAGAGCTATTTTTCACTATTCAAATCTTGTTACAATATATCACTCCCTCTTAGATTTGAGTCCCTTGGTAACACTAGATGCCATCTCCATTTTTCTAGGCATTTTTGGTTTATTCCCCACTCCTATTCATAAGGGGATCCAAAGATAACCAAGTTGCATGCAACATTTGCAATAATTGTAAATGTTGTCATAGCAACATTCTAGCAACTTTTCACATCTTTGCCATTATGCCTTCTCCCTAAGTTTTAGGACCTCTAACCTCTTTATTTTGAGGATCCAAGATCATTAAAGGCCTCAAGTAATCTCTATATCCTCATTTATGTGTTTAGGATACATTCATGACTCAAATCCAACATTTAGCAACTAAGCCTAAGTAATTGAAAAACTACTAACAATGGTTATTGTTGTGACCTTAGTCCTAATGACTAACTCACCTAGCCCACTTTGCAATGCCCTTCTAAGGTCTAAAAAAAACCTAACTAATCTTTACTTGGCCAATGTCAAGTACAAGCCAAAAATGATTAAAAACATGGAGGTTAGCCTAGGTGTGCTCCTGCACCAATGTGTAATTAGATCCACTTCATCCTTGGATAAAATAAAGGTAATTGCTAATTATTCTTTTAAGAGAGAAAAGTAACTAATATTTATCTAAAGTGAAAGTAAGGATAAAATAAAATAATTTACTTAAAACATGAAATTAAACAAAGGTAACAAAGGTAGTAAATAAACTAAAGGATTCACGAGACGTAATTTACCCAATAATTTATCTAAGATCTAATAAAGACCAAACTAATAACCAAGAGATAGTTTAGGATGGTTGCATCGGTTGAAACTTCCCATGAAACCAATCCTACAACATATATATGAAATGATATTTGGAAAGTAGAAAGTTAGGAAGAACTAGGAGACATTATATACGGAAATTCTCAATCGGAGTCTATTAGAAAAGTTAGTGGAAGCATTTGGAAGATATCTTGGTGATTGAAAGGCCTGAGTAGATTGGGATTGGCTGGATTGGATTTGGTATTGATTTCAAAGGTTTCTCCATAGGACTCTAGGTAGGATCTACCCGGAAAGAGAATCCTGATGTGTATTCTATGTTTGATATGTTTGTTTCATTGTTTTCTATAGTTTTGTGATCAAAGGAAAACTTTAATGGTTATTTTGATTCAATGCCTTCTTATATGATTGGAATAATGAATGAATACTTTAATGATAGATAATTTTTATGGACTATTCATTTATCTTTTCCTCTTTGTGAGTTGTCACCTTAGAATGAATTGGCTTTTATTTAGCATCTTCTTCCGTTGACGTTATATAGACTTCCGCCTTGTTAGAATAGTGTTTTCTTGTGGTCATCTTTCTGCACCTTGCACCTATGGGAAGGAATTAAAATTTTTTACCTCAAAGGTAGGATGGGTTTGAGGGCTGTTTTGGAAGGAGAACTAAGGGATCTCAACTGGGCATGCCTCTGATTCTACTTTCCAGACCTCAATCTTGCCCAGTTTTACCTGAAAGGTTAAATCTGGAGGTTGTTGTCCTTAGTGCACACAGTCCTGACCATCTGCATAGAACTAGGTACCACCTATGTAGGATGTGTGACCACCTGCATAGGAGACAGACCCATCTATGCAGGTTGTAACCACCTATGCAGCTTGAGCTACCACATGCGCAGCTTGGCCTACCACCTGCGCAGCTTGGGGTACCACCTATGCACGACTCTTCCAGTTTGATTTTTATGGTTTTTGAAAGGGTTTAGGGTTTGGTGTTGACCCAAGGATTGGCCCTAGAGGTTGTTCAAACTTGCATGATACTTAATCTTCATATGGTATTATGTTTATGATCTTTTGGAAAATTATCATAAGTTTTGGACAGTTTGGGAACCCTGATTAGGGTTAGGATTGTTTTAGTGCCCTAGAAACCTTGTGTAACTTTCTCTATATTTCCATATTGATGTTTTTGATTAAGGTAACAATAGGTTTTTAAGGGACCTCAAAACCCTTTACATAAAAATAGAAAGATAAACAAGAAGCAACAAGAAAAACAACGAGCTATCAAGCATGAAAAAACACCGAGAAAGGGCTAAAACCCAGATAGAACTTTAGAGTTTAGAGAAAAGAAAAACAAAAAACTACAAACAGCAAAACCTCCCAGCAATCGAGGGACAAAAAAATTCCAGCAACCAACCACCTCCAGCCAAGAAGCTAAACATTTTCCATCTAGTCTTCCAGCATCTGAACTTTGACCATTTGAAGTTCCAGGCACTTGATCGAATCCCTCAGCTTGGTAATATCTTTGGCCTAGATATCCATTTTCCTTTTTGTGCTAGAGCGTGTCCTAGACCCAGGACCTAAAATCTAAATTTCTTGGGGGTCTTCATTCTCATGCTTTACCTTTACATTGTAGTTACTCTCAAGGAGATTATAAAGAGAATTCAAATTATCCACAGAGTTTTTCATGCCAATTTTGCTGATGTTAGCAAGTTTTTTCAGAAGTGCTTTGTTTTTGTTTATCTTATCGGTCATATTTTAAGCCTGTTATCTACCGGAATGCTAATATTTTTATCCATGTTGTTAAACTTATCAAACACATCATTACCTTGCTAATACATAACTGAGTCATTGCACATTTTTTCCACTATATCCTCTAGCAAAGAAATTCTATCTTCCATACTTTTATGGTTAGCATTCATATGATTGATGTCATCCTGAATCCACTTATCCATTTTATAGCTATTATCTACTTTGTTTCTGGCCATTTGAAGGAAGGTAAGAGAAGCCATCCTTTTAACATTGACCTCCCTCTCATGGAGCTCATCATTAAGGCTTCTACTCTTTTGATCATTCTTCACTTCACCTTTATCATTTGGGGTTTCATGGTTGTGCTCATCATTGACAACTTTAATAGTTTCCTCATCAGGGACAGTGGTCTCCTCTTCATTCTTATTATTTACCTTTTCAATCTCAAAAACATCCATTTTCTTCCTCACATTGTGAGGGATATGACAATCTTGGTTATGTTCCTCCTCCTCAACAGTATTACCATCACGATTCTCAATAAGGGTATTCTTATCCCTCAACTCCCTGTTAGAATCCTAAATATCTTGGTCCTACTCCTTGTCCACCTCGTTATTGGTAGTGAGATCCTCGATGTAGGTGTCATTGATATTGTCAATTTCAACTATGATCTCCTCGAGAATAATGTTCTCTATCTTCTGGTCTTCCTCTTTCTAGCCTTTACCCTCCAGTAGCTCAACTTTACTATTTTTAGTATTAAGATCATCATTTTTGCTTGGGTATGTAATGATACCCTCGTCCTCAGAAGAGACAACTTCCTAATCATCATCTATTTTCATGCCCTCAATATCATCATAGATAGATAACGAGATATCAGGCTCAATAGGGCTATTACGGCTTTTTTTAGCTTTAGGATTACTTGGGCTCTTACCAGTGGGCATATTCATGCTCTTCCTTTTAACATTCTTAATTCTCTTGGGGATAGGGTCAGGGATATGATCTTTAATATAATCCGTTATCAGCAAAATAAGACCTTCATGTAAAATAGGGGAAGACTTTGCCCTATGATCAATGATGCTCTGGTTGAGTGAACTTAAAAGATAGAAGGGAAAACAAACCCTAATGTCATGATGAAAGTGATTTTCCAAGACAAAGTGATAGTTGTATACCTTAGAGAATCTATCGTCCAGGGTAAAATATTCCATGATTGCCCTTATCACAAATGCCCAAATGCATTTAATGTTTGAAAAATTGATCTAGTCCAGATTGTTCTTCACCAGCATTGCCCTTTCCTCATCTGTTTTGGGGAATTTTTTGTACCCTTTGTTGCCCTCTTTTTTATCTTTAATGAATTGCATTCCCTCCAGCGGAAGGCCCATGATATCAGCCAAACAATCCAGAGTAAGCTTGACAGATTTTCCAAGGATGTTCACTTTACCATTATCCCACCCATTGACAAAGGCCTTCGTAATATCTTTGTTGTTACCATGAAGGCGCTTCAAATATTTGTGGAATTTTCCCTTCTTGAGCTTGCTCCACACCTCTTTTTTTTTCCTCCAACTGTAAACCACTAGTTCTTCTCTCTTCAAATCACTCCCCATATCTTCAATCTTTTCAGTCTTAGTGTAGTCTCCTTCACAATTATGTTTCATACTAATATTCCACTAAATGTAGTTGCAGATTTTAGAAATCACAGAGTTAGTAATGAAATCCTAGTTAACTTGAGTATAAAGGAAGTAATCACAAATGCTACCGATCATGAGGTAAAATGTCATCACCGTACCCTAGGTCATATCATCATTAATCAGAATTATTAATGTGATTGATTTCACCTATTTTGTGATTGAGCCTATCATAATTGAGCAATGATTCCACTTCATCATTGATTTTAGTGTTCCTGTGCCACTTGTACGTGACTTCATTCTTAACTCCCAAGTTGGCAAGGCTATCTGCCACTTGGTTGGTTTCCCTAAAATTATGAGTTGCATAGAGTGAAGAGAAATTTGATGCAATATTTTTTATCTTATTGATAATGTGTTCAATTGTCCAAGACACCTTACAAATACCTTTAATATTATTGATAATATTTAAAGAATCACCTTCCAGCCAAAATTTTATGCATCCCATTTCCTCTGCCAACATAATAATATTGAGGGCTGCCATAGCCTCCACTCTATGATTGGATTGGGTTCCCAGAGGGGCAGAAATAGCACCAACACAATTTCCATAATGGTCTCTAATTATGCCTCCACCTCTAGCATTTCCCGGATTGCCTTTCATAGCCCCATCAAAATTAGCTTTTACCTAGTCTTTAGGAGGTGAAATCCAGGTAGCCCTGGACCTTAGGTTGCTAGGATTAGAATCTCTATTATTTCTATCACTTTCCCTTTTAGTGAGAGTNCTCCACCTCTAGCATTTCCCGGATTGCCTTTCATAGCCCCATCAAAATTAGCTTTTACCTAGTCTTTAGGAGGTGAAATCCAGGTAGCCATGGACCTTAGGTTGCTAGGATTAGAATCTCTATTATTTCTATCACTTTCCCTTTTAGTGAGAGTAGATTCTAATTTAGCACAAGTAAATTTTTCTTCCAGCGCTCTGCATATCTGGTTACCAATCACTTTAGGAGAAGCCAGAGTATCTCTGAAAATTCTATTATTATGTTCTTTCCAAATTCTCTAGTAGAAGTGAGGGGGAATGAGAAGCCAGAGATATTTGTCCATAAGTTTCTTTGGTGGGTAGCTCCATTGGGTGACAAAGTCCTGCCAAGAAGAAGGAAAACACCAGCAAAGATTCCATTTTCAGAAAATAATGTCCCACACTTTGTGAGTAAAAGGACAATGAAGCATAATATGGTCATAGGATTCAGCATTTTCAAAATAGAGATTGCACCTATTTACAATATAAATCCCTTTTCTAGACAAATTATCAAGGGTCAGAAGTTTGTTTTGAATTAGGAGCCAAAAGAAGAAATTAATTTTAGGTATAAGAAATTATACCACACAAAGGAACAAGGAGGCATTTCCTCTCTTTTAGTGATGAGATTATTTGTAGAAGCCATAATATACTTACCATCCAACGAAGGATTCCAAATAATCGAGTCTTGGATGTTATCTTTAATATATCAGGTCTGAAGATCTTGCTGGAGGGGAATAAATCTTTTATCAATTTCTCCCAGATTCTTCCATTTATTATCCTGCCAGTAGTCTACTGCTTTCAATCCAATATTTTATTTGCATCTCTCAATGCTTTGCTTCCAATAAATATTACTAGATAGAGGCTCAGGTTGAATCCATTCATCATCCCATAAATCAATTCTTCTACCATCTCCCATCTTCCATCTTTTCCCTTTAACTATAAGCTCTTTAATGGACTTTATACTATTCCAGATGAAGGATACATTAGTGTAATTATCATCACCTATAAAATCCTCCAAGGTGTTGTAGAGGAAAAGATACTTTCTTTTAATTATGCAATTCCATTCCTTTTGATCTCCATAAATTCTCCATAACTGTTTAGCCATGAGAGCTTGGTTCATATTTTTGATGGTTTGCAGCCCAAGGCCTCCTTGTTTTTTAGGCTTGCACACTTTCTCCCAAGAAACCAGGCTAAGTCTTTTCTTTTCCTCCACCCCAGACCAAAGGAATATTTTTTGAATTTTCTCAATTTCATAAGCAATTTTGTGGGGAATTTTAAATAGGCTCATAGCATAGACAGGGAGATTCTCAAGTGTTGATTTCAGGAGTTGGAGCTTTCCCGCATTGCTAAGGAGAGCCCCTTTCCAGCCTGCAAATGTATTGTTATATCTGTCAATTAGTTTATACCAGAAGCTTTCAGGAGGATTGACACAAAGGGGGAGACCTAAATAAGATGAAGGAAGGTTCCCTATAGTACAACCAAGAATATTTGACATTTTCTTTTGTCTTTCTTCCGGGGTGTTTATAAAGAATATGGAAGTTTTATTCCAATTGATTAGTTGGCTAGTGGCTGAGGTATAGATAGAGAGGCCTTTCTTAAGACTTTTAGCTTATTTTATAGTTTTCTCTCCCATTATGAGAGTATCATCCACAAATTTCTCATGGGAATAGATAAGTCTTGCAGAAGAAGGATGTATACCCCTTATATCCCCTTTTTCCACTATAATTTGGATGTACCTCCCCAGGCACTCAGCTAGGATAGAAAATAGGATGGGAGATATAGGATCTCCTTATCTTAGCCCTCTGGAAGGTTTAAAGAAGGATGAAGATCCCCCATTCACAATAACAGAAGAGGAAATAGTAGTCACAAGTTGCATAATGATTTTAATAATTTCCTTGCTAAAACCAAAAGCATTCAGCACCTTCTGCAGGAAGTGCCAGTCAACTCTGTCATATGCCATAGAGAGGTCCAACTTCATCATAAAGCCCTATTTTTTGGCTTTATCCAGGGAGTGGATATTATTATGAGCCACAATAATAGAATCAAGGATTTTTCTTTGAGGAACAAAGCCATTTTGCTAAGGGGAAATTAGAGATGGGAGCAGCTTAAGTAGTCTGGAAGTAATAACTTTAGAAATAATCTTGTATAGAGAATTACACAAGTTGATAGGTCTAAAATCCTCCACAGTATTAGCTCTAGGTTTCTTAGGAATAAGAACCAAGAAGGTAGCATTTAATTCCCTGAGAAGACATTTAGACCCAATGAATT
>MU224042.1:40999-54535 GCA_018584345.1 Thuja plicata | reverse complement strand
GCGAACACACACACACACACACACACACACACACACACACACACACACACACACACACACACACACACACACACACACACACACACACACATCAAAATTTTAATTCAAATTATTTATGTACATGTGTAAATTTTTTAAATACATCAAAATTTAAAGAAATATATATTGCAACAATGTGTAATGCTCTCCCAATAGCGATCAAATCTGAATCATATGAGGAAACTTCAGTGAGATCAATCTGGTCATGTAATGACACCTCTGTGGGATCAATCCTGTCTTTTGTAAGAAAGGTGGTAAAATTTGACGAGTTGAACATGATGAAGTGGGCTGAGTAAATTGGTTAGATGCATCCTCGTCAACTGCAGTCTGCTGAGGAACTATAGGTGGTGTAGGAATATCCTCCTATCTCTGTGTATCCTGAGAACCTAATCTAGTAGATCTACTAAGAACGGTGGGGAAAAATTATGGGACCTCCCTGAGAGGAACCTTGCCAATAGTCTATGAAGCTTGATATGAACAAAGTAGATAATTGGATAAACATGCACCCATACAATGCAACTGGTTCAAATCTGATATAACTGCAACCTCTAAGGGAGATGGTATGTCTACTATATAGTATGGATCATCACTAGAGGATGCATCTTGTGTAGGTGGAGGAATGCTAGAATGGGAAAACAACATGTATCTCCCCAAACAATAAGATGAGATCTCCTGAACCTGTGTTGTGATACTTGCAATACTAGAAAATACATCCCTCCTAATCCTATCATTTGGTACACTCTTTCTTGCAGCTGCCATTTCTAAAAATTTTAGTATGACCAAAAGGTTTGGATCCACCTTTTCCCACTTATTAGAGGGAACTAGGGCATTAGGCCCTCCGGATCTATCAGATAATCTCCCCCTCCCCTGACCAACATGACCAGGAAAATCTGTATAATCAACATCGTGGTACAAATTAAATTCTGCAAACAATTGTTTGTAGAAATATAGTAGAAGCTCATCCTTTTGGGGCCACATATGATGAACATCCAACCATAGAGGATATATAAATAGTGTAACAAGGTCATCCTTGCATCTAGTAGTCATATAACCTCTCAGTTGAGCTCTGTCCTGGTAATGAGGAAACTTGGTCTTCACCATAGAGGTGTAAACCTCTGAGTCAAGCTGTCTATAATTCACAATGCCGATAATGTTGCGGGAGAAAGAAGTATAGAATGTATCAATATAAATGCTATCATAAGGGTTGTATGATTGAATTGTTTCAATAATATGATCTAGGTCCTCTCTAATAATTTGTATCATGTCCTTATTAGGAAGGGTGGCAGATGACTGAATCCTCTGATCGAGAACCTCAATAGCTCATCTCAATCTAGCTATGGTACTAGAAAATAGCTCCTTCATTCCCTATCTAGATTCAACAGATCTACATGAAGAGTGGTCACTAACACCCCCTGAACACTAGCCTCTCATGAATTTGTAGGTGATGCCCCTCTAGCTGATGCCATGTGATAGAAAAAATAGATATATGCTCAAAAGTATAAATAGGAATATATATAGATCTCTGCATATGTACATGGTCCAATTCTAATTTACTTGCATATTTAAACACGTGTTAAAAAATAAATAAACTTGAAAAAACTTTAATACATATACATTTGAAATAAAAATAATTTAAAATCATATGTACATGTACATATTTTCTAATGAAAAGACGTTTTGAGTTATGGTTCAATTTTGTCTAGGTTTACAACTAGCCTAGTTTAATGTAGATTGATGTTTCATGTTTCGGTTTAGGGATAAACTTGGTTTATTTCTTAATTAGGCTTATGGTTAATTTGTTCTTGGTTAGGGTTCATGTTGGTTTCTAGTGTTCTAGGGTTTATGTTGGCTCATGTTCCAGTTTCATGTTGCTTTCATGCTAGGGTTCATGTGTTGGTTTCATGTTAGGGTTCATGTTGGTTTCTAGCATGTTAGGGTTTATGTTGGTTAATGTTTTAGTTTCATGTTGGTTTCATGTTAGGGTTCATGTTGGTTTCATGTTAGGGTTTATTTTGGTTCCTAGCACGTTAGGGTTTATGTTGGTTCATGTTCTAGTTTCAGGTTAGGGTTCATGTTGGTTTCATGCTAGGTTTTATTTCTCAATTAGGTTTAGGGATCTAATTTTAAATTAGGTTTACATGGTTAGGGTCCATATTTTTTTAGTGTTAGGTTTTATGTTGGTTCATATTCCAGTTTCATGTTAGTTTCTAGCTAATGCCATGTCATGATACATAAAATAGATAAAAGAAAACACAAATATGTATATGTTTGAAATACAAATGATTTATTGTTAGGTTTTATGTTGATTCATGTTTCAGTTTCATGTTGGTATCATGTTAGGGTTCAATATGGTTAAATTTTTTGATTTTGTAGACGCTTTGAGTTACAACTAGCCTATGTTTACAACTAGCATAGTTTAACGTATGGTTTTAATGTAACGTTTTCGTAATATTTTTTTAATGTTTACAATATTATGTTTAATATGTTTTGTAATGTTTTTCTATTGTTTTGTAACATTTTAATAATGTTTTGAAATATATGTAATAAAAATAAAATAATTAACTAACTAACAAACATATTTTCTTAACTGGAAAAAAAACTAAATCTACATAAAACTATATTTTTTATTTTCTAAAATTAAAAATAACAAAATTAAAACAAAAAAAAATTAAATAATACAACTACATTAATTTAACAAAAACAACTTTAAAACATTAATTTTTTTTTTAAAAAAAAAGCTATTTTCAGTCAAAAATCACCAAACCCGCTCCACAAATCTCAGTAGGCGCCAAGTAGAAATGAGCCACTTGGGGAAAATTTTGGGCTATATATGTTTTTTAAGGGTTCCGGCTGAAATGGTTTTGGCCAAAACACATTTTCCACATTGACGCCATATGGCACCATGTATGTACGACCAAAAACATTCTGGCTGAAATTGTTTCGGATGAAACTATGAAAAAATGTCCTCTAGTGCAACACAACTTTGTACATTTACCCAATATTGTGCTATTATGCTAAAAATGGTCACAAAATGCCAAGGAAAAACACAGAGTGAGTGGGCGCTGAGCGGGCAGGAGGAAATTTGAATTTCAAACATGGTGATGGTGAAAACCCCAGTGTCGCGTAGGCTAGAATCTTTGGCACTTTGCTGGACCCCAACTGTAGGATGGATAGGATGATGAATGCTCGAAAAGAATCTTGGGAGGAGAGAATGAGGCAAAGGATGGGGACCCATGATATAGAGGTAAGCACTCCCATCGAGAAGGGATCAATTTACCATTGTGATTGTAGAAGGAAAAAAATGTTCGTCCCTATTTGGAGTGAGGCCCACTGGGAAATCGTGTTTTCTAGAAGTGGGAAAATTATTTGATCCTGCAAAAGGGGTCTTTGCGATATCGATCCCTGATTCTCTCATCAATTTCTCAGTAGCTGAGATGACTCTCACCTTAGTTATAGGTTTCATGGGTTCTAGGCCAAACATGCACATCGTTTGGAGTTTCATTAGGAGAAAATGGTTTCTTAAAGGTCAAGTGGATATTGCTTCTTTTCCTAAGGGTTTTTTCTCCTTTTTTTAATAATTTGGATGATTTTGATAAATATTTATGTGGTAGTCCATAGATGATGGGTAAGTCATCTTTGGCTCTTCAAAAATGGATTCCTAATTTAGAGTTGAATGATTCCTTTTTTGATGTCGTTCCTATTTGGGTTTGTCTACCTGGCCTCCCACTAGATTATTAGAATGAAAGTGTGTTCAAAGGAGTGGAAAAATATTTTGGGGAGTTGCTTTCTATTGATCCAATGACTGCATCTAAAACTAGAATGGTGTATGTTTGGTTCTGTGTCAACACTTACCAGGCCAAGGAATTTCCCGTTTCAATTGATTTTGTTTCAAAATTGGGTAAATGGGTCCCAACCATTGAGTATGAATCTATTCCCTTTACATGGTTCTCATATAAAAAGTTGGGCCACTGGGCTAAGGATTATCCTTCTAAGAAGTCCAGGGATTTCAAGAAGCAAGATAAACAAGAAAAAGTAGAGGTTTCTGATTAGACTCATAAAAATAATGTGGAATGGAGAGTTAAAGAACCTAATGGGGAGTCAAGATTAGGTGATGGATTAAGGGAAGACATGGTGGAATATCAGACAAAAGAATACATTGGTACTTTTAGGTCTGGAGATGTAACTATGGAATCTCAAGCTATAGTTATCTTTCAACAAAAGCAATGCTCCCCTGAGGGGGCATAAAATGCAATAAGTCTGGAAGCCAGGTGATGTTATTAGGAGAGGAGAAATCAAGAGTTGAAATGCCCCAATAATTAGGTGGTAGAATTCAAGTGGACCTATTTGATGTTCAGGTATGTAATAATTTAAACGGGGAAAATTTATAGTTATCTGCAATCCCCATTAAGGAGGAGTTCATAGCCCTAGAAATGTTCAAAAATCCTAAGTGGAGTGAATTGTCATTGAATATTGAGGTTATCAATGAGGATATATCTTGGTCTTGGTTCAAAATAAAAAAAAAAAAGGTAATGATCTATCTCGGACAATGGTTGCAACCAAGAGAAAGTGTGGGAAAAAAAAAACAACAAACTTGGCAGACCCTCTATAAAGGCTACTAGAGAGAACAAAAGTAAGAAAGACTTGGAAGATGGTAAGAAATTATCTATTCAGGATGCTTTTTCCCCTGGTAAAACATGAATATTATATCTTGGAATATAAGAGGCTTCAATGTGCCTCACAAAAAATATGTGCTCTGTAATTTAGTTAGAGATCATAGACCAGACATTATGCTTATTCAGGAAACTAAGATGTATGTTGAGAAACTAGTCAATATCAAGATATTTAAAAATGGTGGTGTTTTTGGAATGAGTACTATTGGCACTTTTGGTGGAATGACTATCTTTTGGAACCAGAACACTTTGTCAGGGGTTGTTGTTGATGGTGCGGACAATATGCTCTCGGTTTGCTTCTATAACTCCAGGGATGATTTTTACTGGGTTATCACTAATATTTATGACCCCAATTCTAAAAATTCTAGAGCTATTTTTTGGAATAATCTAGCTCATTGTAGGGACATGTTCTCCAATAGTTGATGGATCATTATGGGAGATTTCAATACTCCTTTGAAAGATGATGAAAAATACAGAGAGTTTCCCTCTAGTCAGCGAGATGGTCACCTGGACCTAATGGAGTTTATCAATTCCCAAGCTCTTATTGACGTTGACCTTGAGGGCGTTAATTACACTTGGTCCAATAGAAGAGTGGACAATGATTTGATTCAGGTTTTCCTTTATAGAGCTCTAATTTATTTTGAATGGCTTGGTACATTTTACTATTCCCTGCCAGCTATTATTAAGATTGGATCTCATCATTTCCCTATCTCTTTTTTGGTGGATCCTATTAATTGTAAAAGGAACTTTCCTTTTAAATTTGAAAGAATGTGGGCGTCTCACCCCTCCCTTGAACAATTTATTAGTGATTGGTGGAATATAGACATTGAAGGTACGACAATGTTCAGAGTCACCAAGAAACTCAGACAGGTTAAGAGAAAGATTAGGAGTTGGAATAAAGAGGTATTTGGGGTTATCTTCCAAATGAAAACTGCTATTAAAAATGATTTCAAGGAAATCCAAGATAAAATCCAACTAGATGGTTTATCTATGGATTTAAGGGAAAATGAATCCAATGCTCTAATGAAATACTATGATATTATTGTGAAGGAGGAAGTCTTTTGGAGTCAGAGATATAGAGCTATTTGGCTTGCGGAAAGAGATAAAAATACCAAATACTTCCACATGACCAATCTCAATCACATAGCTACCAATAGAATCAACAAGCTTACATCAAATCATGGTACTCTGACCAAGGATGAGGACATCAGATTAAAAATGGCCTGGTTCTTCTCTTCCCTTTTGACCTCTGATTTAAATCTTAATCCTCTAGAGTAGGAGAAACTTATTGGTTCAATTCCCTCTGTTCTGAATGAGGACCATAAAAAATCCCTGTCTGCGGTGCCTTCTAACAAGGAAATTTGGAAAGAAATTTTTTCATTTGAGGGGGAAAAAGCCCCTAGCACTGATGGGTTTCTAATGTTCTTTTTTCTGAAGTTCTGGTTCATTGTGAAAAAAGACATGTAGGGATATCAAATAATTTTTTGACTCCAAGAATCTTCTGAAAGAGTTAAATGCTACTTTTGTCATTCTCATTCTGAAATTTTGTAGGGCTAAATCTCTTGGAAAATTCAGACCTATTAGCTTTTGCAAGTCCTTTTATAAAATTATTTCAAAATTCTTCACCACTGTAATTATGGCTATTCTTCCCATGATAATCTCTCCCCAACAAAATGATTTTGTCCTTGGTTGATAGATTCTTGATCCTATTATAGTGATTTATGAGAACATTCATTCACTGGTCATGGTAAAAAGTCAGGGCTTCTTTTTGAAACTTGATCTCTCCAAAGATTATGATAGGGTGGATTAGGAGTTATTGCAGGTGATTCTTAAGGCCTTTGGTTTTGGTGATAAGGTGATTCAACTTTGTAGCTAGCTCTTTGGATCTATTGTCTACCGTGCTGGTTAATGGTTCTCCTTTGCATTTTTTGTAAATATTTGAGAGGGCTCAAGCAAGAGGATCCTATTTCTCCTACTCTTTTCACTATTCTACTGGAGGGATTAGGTACTTTTATTAACAAATTTGTGGAAGAAGGGAAACTTCAAGGTCTTAGACGTACTTCTAATGATTTCATTTGCTCCAATGTGCAGTTTTTGGATGATACCTTAACCATGGGGAAGCCTTGGTCAAAGAAGATAAATCCATGAAAGTGGTCCTTAATACGTACTAGGCTGCCACTGGTCAGAAAATCAATCAGGCCAAAATTTCTCTGTCCTTCATTAATACTCCAGAGGAGAGGTAAGCTAAAATTGCTAAAATCATTGGCTATGATAAATCAAATTTCCCTTCTACTTACCTTGGTCTTCCTCTTGATATCAAACCACCTAACTCTTTATAGAATCAATAGCTGGAAAGATTCAATAAGAAGCTTTCTGGATGGAAAAGGGATTTTATTAGTCATGCGGGAAAGGCTCTCTTGCATGAATTCCTCTCTACAAAGTTTGCCCATTTATGACCTTAGTTTGTTCAAAATCCCTTCTACGTTTGTTGAATCTATTGAGAAAATCCAAAAGCATTTACTCTGGATGGGAGTTGAGGAGAGGAAACACATTCCCCTCCTTTCCTAGGATAAATTTTGTAAGCCCAAAAGGCTGAGAGGATTGGGTATCCAACCTATTAAGGTTATCAACAAGTCTCTTCTGGATAAACATATTTGGCGGGTTATAGGAGAAGACATGGAGTGGAGTCAGATTTGGAAGACCAAATATTTATACTCTCAGCCATCTGAAGAGGAGTTTTTGGATCCTTTGTTTTTGGTGGAGGGGTTTTTTATCTGGAACTCTTTCCAAATCTCTAAAGATCTAGCTGCTTCAGGAAGAAGATGGAAATTGGGTGATGGCAAGAAGATAAGATTCTGAAAAGATAGATGGTTGCTGTATATTCCCTTGGCTGAACATTCCTCTTTCTTAGTGTGGAAAGACCAATTCTACACTTTCTTTGGAGTTTGGTTGTCTAATTACTGGAAGGACTCTAAATGGGTATTTCTCTCTAGGGTGGCAGACCCTTTACAGGCTATTGATATCCTTTTATCTTCGATGCCTATATCTCAAAATTCAAAGGATTCCTTGGTTTGGGGTGAAAACCTGAGTGGAAATTTATCTGTGGCTTCTGTCATTTCTCTGCATTCTATTGAGGGGTAGCGACCTTTTTGGGATAAAGCCTGGTTGAAAAAGAGTACTCCTAAAGTTAATATTTTTTACTAGTTGGCCCTTCAAAAAAAAATTCTAACCTTGGACAACCTTTAAAGAAGGGGGTTCTCTTTCCCTATCAGATGTTTTCTTTGTTGCAGGAATGTTGAATTGGTGCTTCATTTGTTTATCCATTGCAATTTCTCCCATTAAGTTTGGGCTATGTTTCTATACAAATGGGATATTTTCTATATTTTCCAGAACTCTCTAGATTTATTTTCTCAATGGAAGTACCCAAGTTCTAATACATATTCCATTGAGCTTTGGAATATCTATGTTCCTTATATCTTCTAGTAGATTTGGAAGAAATGAAACAACAAAATTTTTAGAGATAAAGCTTCTACCCCGGGTCTCATTGTTGACAAAATTAATAGAGAGATTTTTGAATCTCTTAATTAATCTGAATTAAACATCCAAAGGGACCAACTAGACTTTGAGAAAAGATGGAAGATATCCCTTCACCCTAAGAAAACTCAGAACCCTAGGGATGGGCTTGTCTAGTTATCCCCTCCACCTAGATGGATCAAGGTTAACTGTGATGGGGCTTCCAAAGGAAATCCAGGGAAGGATGGTTTTGGGGGAATTGTTAGGAATTTGGCTAGATGCTTCCTGTATATGCTAAATATGGGCCTCTAACTTAGCCATACACTTCAACATGGTCATTTTTCACCAGTCACACACAAGAATGGATATGTATTTATTCATCCTGCATGCCTGTATGATTTGACTTGTTGCCTCCTATCTAGATGAGTTTTTTGAATAAACTCTCAGAATCTGAGAATACAACAACCTAGAACAATCTAAGAATGGAGGATTTAATATAGAAATGTAAGTGCAAGATTAATCTAGAAATGAGAATGTAGGATTACTCTAGGAATGAACATGAGATATTAAGCTAGAAATGAATATGATATATTAATCTAGAAATGAGATTAATCTAAGAATGCTTGAAAGAAGCTAAACTAGACATGTTTAATCCAATAATTATATTAATCTAGTAATGTGAAAGCTAAGAACAATAAAATCTTGAATGCATAAAACTAGTGACAATGCAGTAGTGATTCAATGCTTCAACAATGAATTCTCCTTTTTGAATGAGAACAAGAGAGTTCTTTCATAAGATGAGATTCTAGTTAGAAATAGAAAGTTTCGTTTGAGAGAAACAGTTAACACCTCAAAATCCAGTTCAGATTAGGAAGTTTCCTTTGAGAGAAATAGTGAACTATTGTTTTTTTGAGTAAATGAAGCAGTTAACTAATTTGTTGCACTTTTGAATCTCAGTCAACTCAAAGTTTTCATTTTTGAACTGAAGTGAGAATTTTGGAGAGAATATTTGATTAAATAAATGAAATATGATCTCATAAATGCATTTTATCAATTATTTGAGTAATTAAATTAAATTATTTAAATGAGGGTATTTAATTAATAATCAAATATTATTTAATTCCTTTTTATGTATTTTAGCTAAAAGGGTGAATTTCATTTAATTAAATTGCTAGGACTTTTGTAATTAAATTAATTTGATCATAGGATTTATTTAGCCAATTGTAATTGATATTTAGGAATTAAAAATAATATGTGATTAATGCAGATTCAGGGTTTTCTGCATTTGACACTTAGGTCAAGTAGAGTCAGTCGAAACTCAAAATTGCCTAGTACAATAGGACTTTGATGATTCAGAAGATTGATAAAATGCAACAAAATTGGTAAGGGTTGGAAGATGCCAATTTTGAGGTGTTACACTGCCTGGTGGCGGTGGTTGGTCCTTTGGGTGAGCAATCTAGTAATTTCACTGAAGCTATGGGGGCATGGAAAGCTCTGACTATTGCTAAAGATTTGAAATGTGAAAAATTATGGTTAGAAGGGGATTCAATGAATATAATAAAGTGTCTTGATGGATCAAATAAACTATCAGGGTCTATCAATTCTATTATTAAATAAGCTCATGATATCATCAAGTCCTTTAAGAGTGTGATCATTAAGCACGCTTACCATGAAATTAATGCTTCGATGATTAGGCTGGAAATTTATGGTGTTAATTGCAACAAAATCATTACTTGGCAAGGGGAAATCTAAATGCCCCAAGATATATCTATCGTCCTCCGATATGAAAGGAATATGACAGAAGTTAGCAATATCCTCAATAATTATGATGATGACAACTTGTCACTTTTACCCTAATTATGGCATGGGCACGTACTTTTGTAGAGCCAGAGTGCATTCATATAATGCTAGTTCTCACACTTTTTGGGTGTTTTGCATTGTGATTAAGTTACGATTCTTGTTATGTCAAATCTATATGTCTGAGTTTTTTGCTGTTATTGATAATTCGAAGAGGATGGGAGGTGATCTTCACAGGGAGGAACTATATGATTATAGTAAATGGTTGCAGAGCCAAAAGTCTAGAAGAAATTGTCAAAAGGAAAGACTACACCTTTCATGGAGTGCCCAAGAGGGTATGATAAGGTCAGCGAAAAGATGGTTGTTAAGAAAATATTTGAGCATTGGGTGATGGGCCATTTTTACTTGTATGGGTGTAGGTTTAATATCATGGTTGAGCTAATTGCTACTGTTATGGGCATGTCACATGCTAGGTTAAGATTTTATCATCACAGAAAGATCTCGGATGAGGTTGTGAAAACCTTTCCAAGGGATGATAATGAACAAGAGATGATGGGAAATCCTGTTTTAGGGTAGTATGACATAGAAAAGATTAGAGAGTTGTGGAAGTATGTTCTCACTATTATCATGGAGCATGTGATGGTTGATGGGAGGTTTACAAGAGCTCAAACCTACCACTTTGTTATCCTGGACCACTTCAGGCATTAAAAAGAGGGTTTCACTATCTTACTATCTGTATTGCTCGTTGATGGATAGCCTCAAAAAACATATCAACAAGGTTAGTTCCCCAGTTCTTCACATTGGTCTCATTTTAATTAACTATGAGTAATTTAACATTTTGGTGATGAATGAAAATAAGAATTTGCTCTTATCGCCAATGAAGGAGAAATATAAATTTTCTAGTGGGGATGGGGAAATTTTGGGTCATCCTCCCTAATGCCAGAAAAATATGTGAAAATTGGTAAGGAATTTGATAAGGTTGAGGACACGGGTATGGATACTGTTGAGGAGGAGGATGAAAGTGGGGATTATGCTAGAGAAAGGGATGATGAGGAAAAGGAGGAGGCCTTAGAGTAGGAGAAGGGAGAGGAGTATTAGGAAGAGCAAGATGAGAGGGGTAAAGAGGAGGGACAAGATATGGAGATTAATGAGGTCACAGAGAAGGGAATTGATATCAAAGTGAATCTTGGTTCTAATAAGTTGGAGGATGATCAGAAAAGGGTACTTAGTGTCGATCCTCGATCACTGAATCTTTTCAAAAATTTTGAGAATAAGAGAGATAAGACTCCAAAGATGAATGTGAATAAGGATTCTCCTCCCCCTATAGTTGTTAGCATTTTGGGTGAAGGGTATCACACTGTTAATCTGGTTAACTACGATGAATCTATGGAACAAAATAACCAGCCGCTGAGAAAGGGATCCCCTACCTTGGTGAATTTGAATTTGGAAAACCCTCACTCATTTGATGATTCTAAATTCCAGTTGGTTGTTTATGTTTTAAAAAATACTTTGAAGTACGATAGCTAGGTCTTCCAGTAAATCAAGGATTTAGTGACCACTAACCAGGAGCTGAAAGAAAAAATTAATAAGTTGGAAGGATAGGAAAACAACAGGAAGGGAAGGCTCAAAAAATCAGAGTAGAAGATCATAGAGATGTCCAAGAAGGTGAATAAAAATGTTGATATACTGAGGAAAACCCTCTTGGTTTTCTGTGAGAGTATGACTACGATGGAAAAAAGTATGGACACCCTTGTCAACTATCTCAAAGGGAACAACCCCTCAAAAGCCTTTGTGAATTTGGACAAGGACCATGATGATAATGATGTCACTCCTCCTAGTCTGGGGAAGCACACCAGAGTGAGTCTAAAGAAGAACAAAACTTTTGTTTCCAATGATGTCTCTTTTCTGCGCGAGAAAGTATCTAAAATTGGGGTAGAGGTAGGAGCTTTATTGCTTTATCTTTAGTTCTGTTGTAAAGTTTTGTGGGGCCCCTTTAAAACTCAATTTTTCTCTAATATGAAATAATGGCCACTTTCCTTAATACACCGGGCATATAAAATCATCTAATGTTCTTAAGGAGATCTAGGTGCAAGCTCATTATATTGAATTTCAAGTTGTGCATATTTTAGAGCTCTTTGATCAATGGGATAAGTCTCCTTGCATGTTTTCCAAAGTCTTAGATCTTGTCTCCTCCCTACCTAGATATGGTCTTGGTCAATTTTCCAAATAAGATTGAGTCCATCCTACTTCTAAGGCTCTTAACCACAAATTTCTAGGGACTATGTTGCCTAGAACTGGTCTAACCCTCTTAGTCGCCCTTTTCCCCTTCTTATTAGCATGGTGCTCCTAGTTGCCTAGATATTAACAAGTTTTTCTAGCATGAAACTTGATAATTTCATTAGTTGTGCTTAACAACCTATTGAAGAACACAAAGATGAAAGTTTTCTCACTTTCTAGGAGCCAATTCATCATATTTATGTCCTCGTTGATATATGGGGGAAAATCTAATTACCATGACCTCCTTCTACCAATGTTTCTCTCATTATGTAGCAGTTTTATTTATTATTTTACATAACATTGGGATTTTCCTTTCATAGGTTTTCTTCTTTTATTTGGACTATGATTCACTTAAACTCTTATGGTGTATATTTTACCACCCAACTTTTGTGGATAATATAATATAATTTTTTAATTACTTAAATTTGATGTATAACTTATTCAATAAAAAATAAAAATCAGAAATCACAACTATACTCTACACTATTAAGAGAGGGGTCCCTTGGACCTACTTTAGAAACTAGTCTTGTGGACTAAGGGAACTCAAAAGAAAAACCAATATGTTAAAAGAAAATATTAGCCCCTACTTTTCAAATTTTAGAATTAAATGAATATCTTTAAGGTAGGACTAAAACTTTAATTAAATCAATTGCTAAAATTTTTCCAAATATCATTCATCTATATTTTAAAAATAAATTTACTAAAATTAACATTATAATTATTAATTTAAATTTTTTTATGGGTATGTGCAAGATCATGGGGGGCCAAAAAGTGGTGATGTGAAAAAAATTCACTTTTCACTCGTCCAAAAGTGCATGAAAACATTTGTTGACTTTTTAGTAGGCCTGGGTGTCAGTACACTTGGGAAAACCTAACACCAAAGCACAAGCCTAATTGGGTACCTGATTTTTTTGGGTACCCGATTTTTATTTTTTTTAAATAATAATTTTTTTTTAATAATTTTTTTTTTCAAATAAACTTTCATAGGACCCGTTGGGATACACTTGAGTGTTCCAATGTGTCCCCGGGGTCCTAGTACATATTCTCACATGTTAGGACCCCTAGGAAGACCCCATGACCCCTTTTGAAACATTGGAACATTCAAGTGTATCTGAAGAGGTCGTAGGACCCCTTGGGACACACTTGAGTGTTCCAATGTGTCCCTGGGAGTAAAAGAGGGTCCTAAAGGGTCCTATTACACCTTATCATGTGTTAGGACCCCTATGAAGTCCCCATGACC
>MU224042.1:26726-38139 GCA_018584345.1 Thuja plicata | reverse complement strand
ATGTAACATTTAATATTAATATATATATTATATAATATTTAATGTAAAATATATATTATATAATATTTAATATATATAGATATTATATAATATTTAATATTTATAGATATTATATAATATTTAATATTTATAGATATTATATAATATTCAATATATATAATACATAATCTAACATATTAATATATAATATATAAAATAGTATATGATATATATAATGTAACATTTAATATTAATATATATTATATAATATTTAATGTAAAATATATATTATATAATATTTAATATATATAGATATTATATAATATTTTATATATATATATATATAGATATTATATAATATTTAATATATATAATACACAATCTAATATATAATTTTTGATATATAATATATCATATGAAGGAGGGAGAAAGGGGAGGGAAAAAAATTTAAGAGGGAGAAAGGGGAGGGAAAAAAATTTAAGAGGGAGAAAGGGGAGGGAAAATTTAAAAATTAAAATTTTGTCATCATTTTTGGGTACCCAAAAATATCGGGTCGGTATTTCTTTGTACACCAAACCTACATGGTCAACTCTAAAAATGTCACAAAAACGTGTTTTTCCCCTGTTTTCCTGAGTTCCAGACTTCGACCATGTAGCTGTCGACTTTTTTTTTCATCTGAATTTTATGAAACGAAAGGGGCATCTTAAGGAGATTATCAGCTTTCTATCGATATAATTTCTGTCAAATTTTGAATTCGGTAAGTAATTATTAGTTATTTTCTAATTGAGTTACCTCTAAAGTGCTGATTTATATATTGATTGAAAAACAACTATAACTTTCAAACCGTATAACATTTTTAAAATCTGAAAAATGCGTCACATTCTATGCTTTGTCTACTATAAGGGAAATTTTTTTATTTTTTTAAATTTTCAATGAGTTAAGGTGGTCAGACACGAGAGTTTTTTTAAAAAAAAATGTTGTAGCAGAAAATTCATAATTAATTTTTTTTTTAGAATAAAATTATAAAAAAATATGCGTCACATCCAAGAATGAGTCTACTACTTATATATAAAATCTTATAAAAAAATATTATCATTTGGTTATGATTCAGGTGGTCAGACATACACCTACTTATTTTTTTCCTGAAATTATTGTACTGCTGCATTGAAATCTATACTTTTCAACAATCATATTTAATTTTTTTCAGAAAAGGCCTAGTAGTTTAGAAACTACATTCAATTTCCTACAGATTATATTTTTACAACTTTTTGATATTAGGTTGATAGCTAGTTCAAATTTTCATGTCAAGTTGACTAACCCTGATTTTTTCTGATTTTTCATTGCCACTTAAGGGCATAGTTTGGCCCCTCATGATCTTGTACATACCCTTATAAAACACTAAATTTATGAAATCTATTAAGAATTATAACACCTACAAAAATCTCTTAGAAATTATCAACACCTATAGAAATATTTTTAAAATCCTCTCTATGGAATTGTGACCTAATCTATAAAAGGTTCCTTACTCAAAGTAATGTTTTTTAAGATAAAAGAAAATTCAAAAAACTCTGTTGTGCCTCGTACGCAATCATGCTATAAAAAACAGCTTAATACTACGTAATGGTTGTTTTCCTGGGGCATCTTCTAATATAATAAAAAAATACACGCACTGAGCCCAAAGTCTTCATCATATATAGATAGAGAAAGAAATAAAATTACAAACAAATTTCACAGAGTACAAATAATCTATCAATATCATTTTAGTAGTGATTGTAAATGATGTTTTCTAGCTTCTAGCAATTGGTAGTGTTACAACTTTAGATTTATATTTGTTTTCTACTGATTTTTTCTATCAGACAAGATAACAATAGCCCATAACTAAGAGAATTACAATTACAACACACTAAGAAACTAGTAATAGATCTACCTTGGTGCCAAAGTCATTGGAAGGCTGTGTGATTCCAATGGAAGGGAAGCCCCAGTGATAAAAGAGTTGTCAGGATATGATGGTATAGGCCTTGCAATGGGAGATGAGGTGCTGCAACTTCAAAATTGAGTAATCTCACCACTTCCCTCATCTTGGGGCGACTAGAAGGATCAGGATGAGAATACCACAACCCCACCACCATCAATCGCTCAATTTCTTTCGTTTCAAACTCTCTATTTAACCTCACATCTGCAGCCTCTAATAGTCTACCCTGACTATACATATCCCATAACCACACTACAAGCCGCTTGTTGAACTCTGCCAAGCTGATGTCTATTACTCTCTTTCCACACGCTATTTCCAGAGCCATGTCCCCAAAGCTGTAAACTTTGGATTTGAGACTAGTTTTTCTCGATGCCACACATTCAGGGGCAAGATATCCCAATTTCCCCATAGCTTCGGTGGTCTGATCTAAACGCTTGTGCATCACCATGTCTGCCAAGCCAAAATCCCCAATCTTTGCACTGAAATTTCCATCCACCAAAATATAATTGCTTCCTCCCCAATACTATGTGCCAATGGAAATATACAGACTTGAGAAAGCGATTGAAAATAAAAAGATAGATCTACAAGTGACCATGGATCAAATCAAAAACATTAAGGAGCAGCTCTCTCATTCCCTAAAAAGAAGAAAAGAATTATCAACGCAAATGAATGAAAAAAGTTACATAGAAGAAAGAATTGAAGATTGTGCAAAGAAAGAAATTCTTGAAGAAGTTGATGCATCCATTGAAGACCTACTTGCAAAGAATCTCAATTTACATGAAGAAGTCAGAAAGTTGAAGAGAGAACAAGAAATTCATTCAGTCAGAATATGTGAAGTCATGGAACAAAAGAACCAAGCAGAAAATGACAGAGATATGACACAAGAAGATAAGAGATTGCTAAGTACAAGATTAGAGGAAAAAGAAAAAGAAATCCATCATTTGTCACTTCAGCAAGTAGATATGATAAATCAACTCAATAGTGCAAATCAATAAGTTATCAATATGAGGACTGAAAATGAAACACTACAAAATGATCTCAATACTGAAAAGATAACCAATGAGAGGTTGATGAATTCATAAGAAAGTATGAATATGTTGACATAGAAAACTCAATTCAAACATCATGGACATATTGGATTTATTGAACAAGGTGAATCCTAACAACAAGGAGCTCAAAAGAACAAGAAACCTACATGTAATCATTGTGGTAAGTTAGGGCATACATCAAATAAGTGTTGGAGAAATGGGAAGTCAAAGTTTAACGGTAAGTGCTACAGGTGCAACAAACATAGACATAGGGCAAGTGAATACACTGAGAAACCTAAGTTTGAAGGAAAATGTTTCAATTGTAACAAACAAGGTCATAAGTCTTTAGAGTGCAGAACTAAGAAGTGGAACTCTACTGAACAATTAGCTAACACAATCTTTGGTTGGGATTGTTGGTGGTGGGGTTGTGGTGTTCTCATCCTGATCCTTCTAGTCAGCCCAAGATGAGGGAAGTAGTGAGATTACTTAATTTTGAGGTTACAATGCCTCATCTCCCCACTGCAAGCATGTACCTGTTAGAAATGAGTTGAGTAACTGAGAGGGGAGGTGTGAATAAGTTAACACAATAACAAATCCAAGCCCCTTAGATGTCTTAATCAAACTTATCACTCTTCTTGGTTAACAAAAGATATTTTGTTGTTACTCAGTTAACAAAGAAATCTTAAGATATTAAGTATGATTATCCTTTAGTGATTAAGTGCAGAAACATAAAGCATAAAGCAAATAACATGTACATAGATGACACCAAGATTTATCGTGGAAACCCAATTTGGGAAGGAAAATACTAAATTTGCACATACTATTGTTGGAAACCAAATACTGGAATAGTATTTGGCAACTAAATACTGGAAGGAAGCAATGAGTACTACAGTTCACACCTTGAACAAAGTTCAACTGAAGAAAGGAACTGATTAGACACCCTTTGAATTATGGTAATGGCTATAAACCCAATGTTTGTTATTTCAAAGTATTTGGAAGCAAATGTTACATCTTGAAGGAAGCAAGAAATAGAAAATTTGATGTAAAAGGTGATGAAGGCATATTCATAGGCTACTTGTGTAAAAGAAAAACATATAATTATTTGAATCTTGCTTCTCATAAAGTCATAGAAAGTGTACATGTAAAGATTGATGGGTTTGTATAGAGAAGTGAAGAATAGAGCAGTAAAGAGCCTGAGGACTACAAGAACTTTGTGTATATGAACCTGATACTATACTTAAGACACAAGCAATGGTGATTGGACAAAAACCATGTCAACCACTGAATTCATTAGCATAAACTGTGTTACAACCTGTGCAACTCGAGCTATTAATAGTTGCAACTGAGTCATAGACAGAGGGAACCGAGTTACAGACAAAGGCAACTGAGTCTTAGACAGAGGAAACCAAGTCTCAGAAAGAGGAACCTGAGTCTCAGTCTGAAGAGAAGAACAAAATGTTTGAGCATGGTGAACCAAGTAATGCAAGCCCAGAATCAAAGAAGAAGCAACCTGTACTTGCCAAATATGTCAAAAGACATCATGCACATGAGAAAATAATTGGAGATCAGACAAAAGGTATAATGACAAGGAACAAACTTAAAGGTACATGTTTGCTTAGTGAAATTGAATCTAGATCCATTAAAGATGCTTTAAATGATGAAATCTAGATATAAGCCATGAATGATGAGATTGAGCAGATAGAAAAGAACAAGAACTGGACTCTTGTGCCTACACAAAAATACAAGAATGTGATTGGTACTAAGTGGGTTTTTTGAAACAAGTTGAATGAAAAAGGTGATGTTTCTAGAAACAAGGAAAGATTAGTGTGTAAAGGATATGCTCAAGAAGAGGGTATTGATTATGGAGAAATTTTTTCTTCTGTTGCAAGACTTGAAGGAGTCATAACACTTCTGGCATATGCAACACATAGAGCATTCAAGGTATACCAAATGGATGTAAAATCTACATTCTTGAATGGAATTCTGGAAGAGGAAGTCTATATTGAGCAACCTGAAGGACAAATATAACATGGTTTGCAAATTGCACAAAGCTCTGTATAGACTAAAGAAAGCTCCCAGAGCTTGGTATGGAAGATTGCATGGTTACCTGGTAAGTATTCCAGATTTCATAGAACTAATGAAAATAGTAGCTTGTACATCAAAGAAGGACCTCAGAACAAGATACTATTAGTAGAGATATTTGTTGATGATATACTATTAACTAGATATGATGATTTATGCAAAGCATTCACTAAAGAAACAAGTAAGTAATTTGAGATGTCTATGTTTGGAGAAATCAAATTCTTTATTGGTTTACAAGTTCATCAGATGAGGGATGGTATCTACATTACTCGGTCGAAATACATCGAAGAGATACTGAAGAAATTTAGAATGGAAGATTCTAGACCATTTGAGACACCTGTGTCTACTGGACATAAGTTGTCTAACGATGATGATTCAAAGGAGGTAAATCAGACTACCTACAAATCCATGATTGGTAAACTTCAATATGTTGTTCACACTAGGCCAGATGTTGTATCAGCAGTTGGTATTTTTGCAAGGTTTTTAGCTAATCCTAGAAAGACTCATTTGATGACTATCAAAAGGATTTTGAGATATCTTAAGGGCACTCAAGATTATGGATTATGGTATAAGAAAGGAGAAAACTTTGATTTGGAGAATTTTAATGATACTGATTAGGCAGGAGGTGTTGATGACAGAAATAGCACCAGTGGTGGAGTGTTCTTTCTTGGACCAGTAAGAAATAGAATTGCATTTCTCAGTCTACAACAGAGGTAGAGTATGTTGCTGCAGCAGTGAATTATTCAAATATCATATGGTTCAAACAACCATTGTCACGTATGAAGGAGGAAATCATAAAACTATTTATTATCTACTGTGACAACACTAGTGCTATTAACATTTCAAAGAACCCTGTGATGCATACTTTGACTAAGCATATTGCAATAAAGTATCATTTTTTGAGAGAATTGGTTAAGGACAAGGAAGTAAGGTTGGAATATGTGAATACCAAAGAACAAATTGTAGACATATTCACAAAACCTTTACCTAAGGATGCATTCTTTTATCTTAGAGGGAAGCTAGGAGTGATTCCCCTAACTGAATCTCACTAAAGCACATAATAGTGATGCATCAACCGAGCTACAATAAAGATCTAACAAGTTGATGCAGATTGTCAAAGCTTACTGCATATGAATCAGTACATCAGGTACATTACAACTTCATTGGATAGAGTCTTCAACATTGGTTGTCGAAGAGGGAGAGATTATTGATGTCATACAAAAGAAATTATTGAGGGAGAGATTATTGATTTTAGAGGGAGAAATTTTATTAGAAATAGAGATTAATGTAAGAGGGAGATATCAGTGATTGTGAAGATAGAGAGAGTTTTCTAGATAAAAATCAGAATCAAGATAAGGAAATTAATAAATTTTATTCTGGTTTCCGTTGCTCTAAAATTATTTGTATGATGACATGTTGTGTTGCCATACATGTCAAAGAGGGAGACTGTTGAAGACAATGATTTAATTGTGTATTGTCATTGATGTAACACAAATATAGTGTTGTTACACAAAAGTCTAAGCCTAATTGAGCACATTCAGTGTATGTCGAGCTTTCTCGGGCATTGAAGAAGACTCTAGTATCAGCCAAGTGATTTTTAGTACTAACCGAGTTCACTCGGGCAATACAATAAATTTTAGTTTAGCTGAGTAACGGTCTGGCATTGAAGGATTGCAGTGTTGACCGAGTTATGCATTTAATGTATGCCACTTAACAACAGTTTACACTTTATGTTTAATTGGTTAATTGCAGTATACAGACTTAAGTTTTATTATTTATTTGGAAGGTTATTCAAGCCAACTTGACAAGGATTATCATATATACTAGGTCAAGTTTGGATTGAATATGCGGAATAAGAAGAAGTGGAAGAGTTTTGTTATGAAGAGTGAAGGTGAAATAAGATGGAATTATGATTAAGGACAAAATATCTAGACCGAGCTGCAAAAGAATATTTGATCAGTAAGGATCCAGTTTAAAACCAAATTGAGATTTGAATCAACAAAGACAGTTGCTTCTTCAATCAAGTCAACACATTGTTACTCTCTAACAATTGTAGCAGTGATCCAAATCTCTTGACAGAGTAGATTTAATAGCCTTTCATAAATCTTCTCACAAGGTGGCATTTCTATATTGAAGTGTTTGAAGACCTCTAACAAGGCTATTCCTTACAGGGTGATTAAATCCTCTAACAGGGTCACATCTAACAATGTGTTTTATAACCTTCAATCAAGGTTGCCTCCTAACAGGGCTCACTTCAGAAGAGTGAAAATAGTAACTAGTTGCAATTGGTAGTTTTCCAAAATTGGGTTTCCACAAAAAATCTTGGTGTCATCTGTGTACATGTTATTTTCTTTATGCTTTATGTTTCTGCACTTAATCACTAAAGGATAATCACCCTTAATATCTTAAGATTGCTTTATTAACCGAGTAAAAACATAATATCTTTTGTTAACCGAACATAGTGATAAAGTTTATTAAGACATCTAAGGGAATTGGATTTGTTTTTATGGTAACTGATTCACCCCTCCCCTTTTAGTTACTCAACTCATTTCCAACAAGTATAGACATTGAAGTGGGCAGATGAGACACTCCAACTTCAAAATTGAGTAATCTCACCACTTCCCTCATCTTGGGCCGACTAGAAGGATCAGGATGAGAACACCACAACCCCACCACCATCAATCGCTCCATTTCTTCCATTTCAAACTCTCCATTTAACCTCACATCTGCAGCCTCCAATAGTATACCCTAACTATACAGATCCCATAACCACGCTACAAGCCACATGTTGAACTCTACCAAGATCACATATATTACTCTCTTTCCACACGCTATTTCCAGAGCCATGGCCCCAAAGCTGTAAATATCAGATTCTGGACTAGTTTTTCGCGGTGCCACACATTCAGGGGCAAGATATCCCAATATCCCCGCAGCTTGGTTGGTCTGAGCTAAACGCTCATGCGTCACCATGCGCGCCAAGCCAAAATCCCTAATATTTGCACTGAAATTGCCATCCAGCAAAATATTATTGGATTTGACATCTCTGTGAACAACACATTCATCCCATTCTTCATCAAGATACAACAGTACGCTGGCTATTTACTTAGCTATTTTATACCTGAAACTCCATTACAACACTTGGGGTTTCTCTTCCTCTGCTACTGCTGCTTCTCCTCATCCTTTGGTGAAGATATGTGTGTCTAGGCCTCCATTAGACATAGGTTTGAATAGACCAAAAGCAACTAGTTTCGCTCATGGCACCATCCCTCAAGTTGAACAAGATTCCGGTGTCTCAGATGACTGACTATACTGACTTCTGGAATGAATTCCTTAATGCCTTTCTTTGAACCTTCTGAGATGCGCTTTACAACCACAATCTCATTTGTGGACATCCTTAAATTTATGTGAATTCCCTTTTTTTTTCCTTTCCTCACATACTATCTTATGGTAAACTGTCATTACCAAAAATTTGAAAAATCTAAACCATTGGATCACTAAGCCTCTCTTTGATTGGAAAATTCTAGGTGTGTTCTAAAAGTATAGTCACGACTCAAGTTTACTGTGATTCTTTTCTAAAAGTATAGTCACGACCCAAGTTTACGGTGATTCTTTTTGGATCCCATCTAAGGCTTCTTTCTTAAAAAGTTGAGAATTGTCTCAAGGACATTTTTCAAGCCTCTATAAATGAGAATAAAGGTTTTAATCTTGTTTCTTGGGAATATTTTGGTCTTCCTCATGATGTTGTTGGTTCAAGGATTCTTTCAATATATTGAAAAAATATTTATTTATAAATCATAAGAGTTCTAGATGGGAATGATGCCTTACAAATTATCACTATAAATTGTATTTAGTCGGGTTTTTATTTGATTACTAGTGTGAAAAAAGCTTCAATTATATATTATCCTTAATATGAGGAAGCCTATCTAGATATTAAACACAATAATTGTTAAGATAATTTAAAAGACCTAAGAATATATTAATACCTAGCTTCATTATGTTAGTAATAAATTTCATAATGAACTAGCATATTAATTAACCAACAATTTACTTGTAGGTATCTTTCTCTAACTAGTTAAGGTTATCCTCTTACAATATCTTAATTTATTTATTAAAGGAATAAAAATTACTCTTAGTCTCCTTACAAAATTACGAAGAATTTTCTATCTTGTCCTAAAATAAGGCAAGTTTTATCTATCTAATAAGAATTAGTAGATATTAGAAATTGTTATTGATTTCACACGACTTCATATAGTTTACAATATTAGGATTATGTCCTTCAATTCCTGGTGAAAAGATTGGAGCTGGTACCACGAAACATCATTTTCTAATTATAGACCTTGCAATGGTTTCTTGTATCTTTTTTCTCATCTCCTCATGTTGAGCCAATAAAACCACCATTATCACTTTCATTCTTCTTTTTTCACTTGGTAGTGATGGTTTTAGACTATTTGGCTGGCCATTCATGAGACTAAATTTTCTCATTTCACATGGTACATGTTTTACCAATTACATGGTTCTCATTGATTTCATCTAAGAGTTCTCAACACCGACTATGTTTTTTGTAGAAAATTGAAATATCTCAAGCATCCTTTTAGTTGTACACTAGAGCTTTAAAAATATTATATTCAAATGTTTGAGTTCTTCAATCATTTTTGGCATGACCCTTTCTCATGGAATATTGTGTTGTTTAAATTGGTATATAATTTTAAGGTAGAAATTCTATTTCTTATTTGAAAAGTTAAAATATTGGTTTTTTTGTTAGATTGTTGAATTGATATTTGAAAGTTGTGAATACTTTGATGATATTATTCAGAACTTTGATGATAAAAAGAAGGATATTTTTCATTGAAATTTCATAGGATCATTATCCCCCATTTCAATCCGTTGGTTAGTCAAATGAGTTGTTTCAAATGAGTCGTTTCAAATGTCATGCTAAAAGTTATTTCCATCCCATTTATTTTTCCTTCTAGCAAATAAAGAGACAAAAATATTTTTTAAAAAAGAGCTTTATCTGATAACCATGAGGCTTTACGAACTTGTTTGTTATTATTGGTTGATATTCAACATGATGCTTTTGTTATAATCAAGATCATTTTTATGGTCACCATTCCTTCTATGATCTGCCTAAAAACCATAATTTTGATAGATGAGATGGAGCTTCTCAAGCTACACTTTTATCTCTTTTGAAAATGTTTGCAAATTTTAGAAATCTTCACACACCACCATGTTGAAATGCCATACTTCTTTATATGCAAGCGGGCCAAAAACCACGCATCTAAACAAAATTTAGACAAATGATGCACCTCTATATGGAATGTGCAGCGAGATCAAAATTTGCAGACCTTTCTTGTCATCTAACTAGAATTTGTCCTCACACAACTTCCATAAGATCACATTTACATTGTTGTAATTGCTTTATCCCTATAAACTCTAGAAGTTTTGTTGGAAATAAATAAATTATCCTCCAACTACCACTGTCGGCAGCATAGTGAAACTAGAAACTTCCAGCTTCATCAAACATTATCCACACAAATCTAGAATGTTCTCAACCTTTCTAGACAGTATGGAAAATATCTCCTTTTCTATATATATTGAAAGACCCAGCTTTGCTACTCACTCTTCCAGCAGAGTCCAGCTCTGTAGAGCTGTATGGATTTGTGTAATGTTTCAGTCTGATAAATATAATTTTCAGTTCGTCTTCTGTTCTCTGTTTCTCTCCATTTGTGTTTCTTATGTATCCTGTTTTGCTGTGTGTTTCGTCTGTGCTCTGTTTTCTCAACATGGTATCAGAGCAGATGAAGATCTTGGGGCTGTGAAGAGTGTTTGTGAGTAATAAAAGTTACTTTGCTGGAAAAAGCTACCTGTGAAGTGTGTGTTAAGAAAATGGGCATCAAGCCATTGTTGATGTTTTTGTTACAGAGATAGTAATGGAAAGAGTTTAAACAAAAAAAGTAAGGAAATTGTTCTCCTATCAACGAGTGTGGAGAAAGGTTAAGGTTGCCGTATTGAGCAAAGAAAGTGTGGTGTGTCGCTGCCATAAAAGAGCCGCTGAAATCGGGAAAGTGGAGATCACAGCCAGATAAAAGAGCAGATCACTGCTGCTGCCAAAGGGAAGAAGTGATCAAAGTACAAAAAGGAGAAAAGCCCAAAATGATGGTTTCCCCGTAATGGAGGTTAGTGGTCATCCTTAAACCACTTTCTTGAGTGAGGTTTGTGGTAAACCATAACCACTTGTTTAGGTGAAAAACCTAAAATTATCTTGCATTGTATCAGTTGGGGAAAATCCCAAATGGTTATGGGTGAACCGGTTAAAAACCCACAGTCATGATAATGACAAATTTCTCAAAGTGAT
>MU224042.1:5986-26664 GCA_018584345.1 Thuja plicata | reverse complement strand
TACCTAAGAAGGCTTAATGCCAGGACCCATCTTATTCAGATTATGGGGGGATAGTTATCAAAATTGGTATAATTAATTTATGGGGGGATGTTGGAAATAAATTAATTATCCTCCAACTACCACTGTCAGCAGCACAGTGAAACTAGAAACTTCCAGCTTCATCAAACATTATCCACACAAATCCAGAATGTTCTCAACCTTTCTAGACAGTATGGAAAATATCTCCTTTTCTATATATATTTAAAGACCCAGCTTTGCTACTCACTCTTCCAGCAGAGTCTAGCTCTGTAGAGCTGTATGGATTTGTGTAATGTTTCAGTCTGATAAATATAATTTTCAGTTCATCTTCTGTTCTCTGTTTCTCTCCATTTGTGTTTCTTATGTACCCTATTTTGCTGTGTGTTTCCTCTGTGCTCTGTTTTCTCAACAAGTTTTCTTGCTATAAGAAGCACACAAGCGACTCTTTGTTCTGATCAAGGCAATCTACCACCATGATTTGCATATCTACCTTGCTAAATACTACCAGATGAAATGCCTTTGTTGATCCTCTCAACATACTACAAACATATTAAGCCACCTTTTCTGTTCCTATGTTTAAATCATGGAGACTTGGGAGAAGTAGATAGTATATTTATGGTGCACCACTTACATATGTAATCGCTCTTCAAACTTTAACTACACCTAGGCATTGACCTCTTCAAAGTGGCACATTACGTAATAGGATTACATATTTTCTTTGTTTCCTTCAAACCTGCACAATGCTAGGAAGTTGCCTATTCTTGGCAGCCTGCTGAGAAGATGTTTATGCCTATCATCCCATCAGTTGTCTTCAACTCCACACAGACAGAACAAAACTTCTCTAATACCAAATAAAATCGGTGAATACTTTGATGATATTGTTGAATGAAGGTAAACTATTTTATACAACATGTAGACATAGTTATTCCAACCATAACTACTAACCACCGACAATGTAATATTGTGATATTACGCTAACAATGTTCACTTTTCTTTATACACCAGGGCTATACAATTCTCTAATGTTCTTAAGGAGATCTAAGTGCAAGCTCATTATTATATTAAATTTCAAGTTGTGCATCTTTTAGATTTCCTTGATCTCTAGGTTAAGTCTCCTTGCATGTTTTCCAAAGGCTTAGCTCTTGTCTCCTCTCTACCTTGTGCATCTAGATATGGTTTTGGTCAATTTTTCTAATAAGAGGATCTTATTTCTAAGGTTCTTAACCAAAACTTTCTATGGATTGTGTGGTCTAAAACTGGTCTTAACCTTCTTGGTCACCTTTTTCCCTTTTTATTAGCATGGTGCTCCTAGTTGGCTATATTTTAACAAGTTTTTCTCGTATGAAACTTGGTATTTCCATTATTTAGGCTTAGCAATCTATTGAAGACTACAAAGAAGAAAGTTCTCTTACTTACTAGGAATCGATTAATCATGGTTCTATTGTCATTGATATATGAGGGCAAACCTAATTATCATGATCTCCTTCTACCAGTGTTGATCTCATTCTCTAGTAGTTTTATTTATTATTTTACTTACAATTGGGCTTTTCCTTTCATATGTTTTACTCTTTTGCTTGGACTATGCTTCACTTAAATTCTCATGTATATTTTACCACCCAGTTTTTGTGAATAATTTGCTTTTATATTTCTAATTAATTAAATTTGGTGTATAACTTATTCATTAAAAAGTTACAAATACTACACTATTAAGAGGGGTCCTTTAGATCCACTATTAGTCTTGTTAAGCAAGGGAGCTCAAAAGAAAAAAATAATATTATACTATATGACATAAAGAATATTTCGAAAGAAAATATCTATTTCTACTTTTTAGATTTTAAAATTAAGTAGATATCTTTAAAATAGGACTATGAATAGAACTACAACTTTTATTCAGTCAATTCCAAAAACTTTGTTGTCAAATATCATTCATCTACAATTTTTAAAATGAATTTATTAAAATTAACTGTATAATTATTAATTTTAAAAACTTATAAACCACGAAATTTATGAAATCAGTTAGGGCCCGTTTGGTTGCACCCCATAACCGGGTTATGCCGCCCATAACCCGGTTATGGGGTACAATTCTCTGTTTGGATGCCCTTTTTTAGAATGGGAATGTGGATTTCTAGAACCCCATTTTGCCAAAACCGTGGATTTCGCAATTCCACCTCAGGAGGTGGAATGAATTTGGAATCCACGGTTATGTGTGTAAAATAAACAAAATTTTATATTCCCGTCGGATCCGGGCAACTCCACGGTTTGGGTAAAATGGCGGAATTTGCATTGATGATCGCTGAAGAATTTGCGAGGAAGCACGAATTGCAGAAGCCGAAGGTCCTTGGTATCGCTGATTTTTGGTGAAGTATTGACTTTGTGAAAGGGATATCCCGTGCCGTGCACTGTCAGGGTTATAAAGAATGCGTCTCAGAATGGGTGCACATGCAGCTCAGTCAAATAATCCAATTGGCACAAATCAGACGGTAAAGATTATTATAAGCTATTACGTTGTCTTATATAGTGTACCAACAAATATTTCAGTCCAATACAACACAGCAAAATACGTATGCCAGTCCGTTTTCCTCGCTGAATAGTTTGAATTTGGTATTTATATATGAACGTCCACTACGAATTGAAATGAAAATCATTAGGAATGGGAATAGATTAATGGGAAAGAAAATTTGCAAGAATCGAGAAAATAAATCACTATATTATAAGTTCATTTGTCTTTAGAATCAGGGTCAAAGAAAGGAATTCAATAAAGAATTGTGTAGGTTATCTTTTCAATGAATAGAGTTCAACATCTTTAATTTTTTTTTAATGAATATGATCATGTTGGAAGTCGAGATTTTTAATACAATTTCTTTTTCAAATTTTAGTCTTGTACAGCCCGTCATTTGTAGCAACATAAAATTATTTAGTGAGCTTTTGTTTCGTTTTTTCCAATCCCAATTCGAAAATGTCCAACCAAACACAGAATGAGAATTTCACAAATTCCAATTCCTATTTTCAGTTTGACAACCAAACAGAGAATGTGGATTTACAAATCCATATTCCAGGGCAACCAAACAGTCCCAAAAAATGAAAACCAGGGTTTGCATAACCAGACTATAGATAACCATGATTTGTTTCATTTTCCTATTCCCCAACCAAACGGGCCCTTAAGGATTATAACACCTACAGAAATGTCTTATAACTTATCACCATCTATAAAAATATTTTATTCTATGAAATTGTGACCTAATCCATAAAAACTTCCTCACTCAAAATAATGTTTATTAAGATAACAGAAAATAATGTAATAAAAAAAGACGCGCACGTAGCCCAAAGTCTTCATCATATATATATCGAATAACAAATTTACAGACAATTTCAGAGAGTACAAATAATCTATCAAATATCAATTGAGGAGTGATTGTAAATGATGTTTTCCAGCTTGGAGCAATTGGTAGTGTTACAGCTTTAGATTTATATTTGTTTTCTATTGATTTTTTCTTTCCTCTTTTAGACTGTTGCATTCCATTCCATGTCCTCTCACACTTAAATAAATTATTAACCTACTATATTTGTATTGATTTTCTGACTTCCTCTTTTAGACTGTTGCATTCCTTTCCATGTCCTCTGGAACTTTATCAGAATTATTCGCCTACTATATTTGTATCTTACAGGCAGGCTAACAGTAGCCCATAACCAACGGAATTACAACAGTAGCCCATAACTAAGAGAATTACAATTACAACACACTAAGGAAACTACTGATAGATCTACCTTGGTGTCAAAGTCGTTGGAAGGCTGTGTGATTCCAGTGGAAAGGAAGCCCCAATGGTAAAAGAGCTATCAGGATATGATGGTACAGGCATTGCAGTGGGGAGATCAGGCGCTGCAACTTCAAAATTCATTAACTTTAGAACTTGTCTCATCTTGGGGCGACTAGAAGGATCAGGATGAGAACACCACAACCCCACCACCATCAATCGTTCCATTTCTTCCTTTTCAAACTCCCCATTTAACTTCGCATCTGTAGCCTCCAATAGTCTACCTTGACTATACAGATCCCATACCCACGCTACAAGCCGCATGTCGAACTCTGCCAAGCTCACGTCTATTACTCTCTTCCCACACGCTATTTCCAGAGCCACGGCCCCAAAGCTGTAAACATCGGATTCCGGACTAGTTTTTCCGGATGCCACACATTCAGGGGCAAGGTATCCCAATGTCCCCGCAGCTTGTGTGGTCTGAGTTAAACGCTCGTGTGTCACCATACGCGCCAAACCAAAATCCCCAATCTTTGCACTGAAATTGCCATCCAGCAAAATATTACTGGATTTGACATCTCTGTGAACAACACATTCATCCCATTCTTCATGAAGATACAACAGCGCACTCGCTATTTCTTTAGCTATTTTATACCTGAAAGTCCATATCAGCACTTGGGGTTGCTCTTCCTCTGCTGCTGCTGCTTCTCCTCGTCCTCTGGTGAAGATATGTGTGTCTAGGCTTCCATTAGACATGTGTTCGTAGACCAAAAGCAACTGGTTTCGTTCATGGCACCATCCCACGAGTTGAACAAGATTCCGGTGTCTCAGACGACTAACTATACTGACTTCTGAAATGAATTCCTTAATCCCTTGCTTTGAACCTTCTGAGATGCGCTTTACAGCTACAATCTCATTTGTTTCACCAAGATTGCATTTGTATACCCCTCCAAATCCTCCCTGCCCAAGCTTTAGACCTTCGCAGAAATTGTTAGTTCCAACAACTAGATCATCGAACTTAAACCGTCGGGGAATATGGTGTAGAAACTTGTCAAGATCCCCGTCTGCTAACATTTGTCCTCTGACCGATTCATCTCTTTTACTTCTGGAAAAGTAACACAACAGTGCACCTACGACACACGCCACAATGGCAGATCCAACACCCAGAAATATTTTTGTAGAAGTGCTTAATAGTTTCCGGTCTTTTTCTTTAGGGTTCATCTCCGATCCTTTTCCACTGCTGTTGAAACCCTCTGAAATGTTTTTCGAGTACAAGCTGCTGTTGAAACTCCATGAAAAGATATTGTGGGTCTCATTCAACCCTACGGCAGCAGAAGACAAGCCTATAGAAACTTTTCCACTAAGACATTGAGACAAATTTACGCGCTGTGACAAAATGCGATTTCTGTGGGACTTAGAACCATTAGCAAGGTATACTTGGAGCTTTGCTGCTTCGCTGTTGTAGTTAATCCATGCATCCCATCTTGTCCCATTGTTCAGACCAGAAAAACTAGCATTTATCAAATATTTTAGATTTGAAAAATTGTGATTAAAAGTTCCCACCTTATTTCGCATACTGTCAAACGCTACAGCAAACAGATCAGGTAACTTATCAAGTCTATCTCCAGCAAGGCCGAACCATCCTCCATATTTAAATTGTAGAATATTGTTAGCGATTCCTTCAGGTGCCAGAAAGAATGCTATTCCGTCGCCGTGAGAACCATTTTTAGGAGAGTACATAGAAAACACAAAGTGAGTGCTGAAACTGGCTATAGACGAAAGCTGGATCGTCTCATTGTAAACAATCCTACCCGATGATTGATTCAATTCACGAAACAGCGAGCTGCTACTATTTGTAAGATGGACAACATTAAGGGAGGCTGCAGCAGCGTTACCCACATAAACAATTCCATCTGTTTCGAAAGGCTGCATTCCATCTGTTTCCGAAGCCCTAAATTCAGTGAAATTAAAGCTTAGACCTCTCTCTGATTTCCCACTGCGACTAGAATTACTAGCTGAGTTGGCGTAAGAGAACAAACAGGCGAGACAAATTAATCTGGAGAGAAATAAATTCGCCATGAAATTATGATATGGATGACAATTGAGCTTCTGCATCAATGGCGATGAGGAAGGCAATGGCTAAAAGTGCGAAAATTCTCACCTCGTTCCCCGTGTCCTTGCCGTTGCCCTTACCTTCCCCCGTCAGCCCAGTCTCCCGCCTGTACTTTTACCCATTGCCGATGAGGAAGGGCTAATTCATCACAATTATTTTTTTGTTTTCTACTGAATGAATTCATCACATTCGCCGAAAGGCAATAGTGCCGTCAAGTCACTTCCATTCTGACTTTCTTTGAGGTCCCTAGCTAGTGAAAAAAACACTTTTCTGAAACTTCAAAACAATTCAAAATAATGCCTTGAAGGTTGGAGTATGTTCATTTTAAAAAGTAATCAAATAATTATTTGACTGTAAATACACAGTGTACGAATCTGTAATAATTAATTGACTGTAAATACACAGTGCACGAATCTGTTATAGATTGTGGTATGTGATTTAGATAAATTGATAAAATAATTAATGTCTAGAGGTATTTTATAAATAATTAAAATAATTAATGTCAAGAGGTAATTTATAACTGTTTAAAATAATTTATGTTAAGAGACATTCTATAATGATAATAAGAGGTGGATTGTAATAGCATGAACATTTTAACAAAAAATCTTTATATTTTATTTTAAATTTGATAGATATTTATATGTCAAATATTAATATTTAATAATAAACATAACTAATATTATATTTATTATGGTTAAGATTTTCTCTATTTGGGTGAGATTGCTTTATCTACCCTTACAGTTCTAGAGTGACCTACCCATGAGATGATTGGTAATGTCTTGGACCATTTCTACTACTACTGCTGATGCTGCTGCTACTACTACTACTACTAGTACAATTTTTTGCGATATCTCCTTTGCCCAAATTCTGGTAGAGATTGATATGTCTAAAGCTCTTCGAGGTGAAGTTTTTTAATAGGTTAATAACCACCCTTGGACACAACTAATTAATTATGAACACATTTCTTTCACTGTAGATGGTGCTTTGCTAAGGGACATATGGCCTTCAGTTGTGTAGATGTTTTCTATAGTAGTCGGCTTCCCTGACTTAATTTCTTCAATGACTGAGGCTTCCCCTTTTTCCATGCCTTGAACATGCGGCAACATCGTGAGTGCGTTCAGGTTTTCAAATTCCCTAATTCTTTATAAACCCATGCCTTGGACACATGGTGACATGGTGAACCCAAAACTCTATTGTAGAAGTATTTTTTTACAGCATCCGCCTATGTGACACGTGTCAGGACATACATATGAGTTTCGAACAACTTGGCCCAATGCAGTATGAAATAAAGATCTTTAAAAAGGCATCGTGAAATTAGCCTTGAAAGAATAATGTGCTAGGTGGTAAGGAATGGGCATTGTTATATTGTTGTGACTGATCAAGAAAGTACTATCCAGGAAAGGTTTTTACCTTTCTGCAATTCGTGGGGTTCTTTCGGCCAATTTCTGGGCTGACATGTTCTAACCCTAAAGCGGCATAAATTTTATATAAATTGGCTTAGGGTTAGGGTTTCATTATTATGTTGTATGTTTTACGTCGGTATTGAGTTGTAAGGAGATTGCGCATTCTGATCTAATTGTAATCACTAGATAAGAATAATATTGGACTTTGCTGTTTGGTGGACGTAGCCCAGGGATTGGGTGAACCACACTAAATCTTTATGTCTTGTGTTCTCTTCTGTTTTGGTTTATTATTCTTTGATATTGGTTATATTTCTGCATGGAATTGTTATTTTTGTCTTGCTAATCCTAAAAAGTGGTATCAGAGTGAGGTCTCCTTCAGTTATCCTCTGTAGGAAGATCTCATGGCTTAGTGGGAGTCTCACGGTGGAGTGGGAGTAATGACAGACGAGGGTAAGTTGAAGGTTAAGAAGTTTAACAGGCAGAACTTTGAGTTATGGAAAATGCAGATGGAGGATTATCTCTATCAGAAGGATTTATGGCGACCATTGGAAGGATAGATAAAGAAACCCATTACTATGTCTCAAGAGGATTGGGATGTTTTGGATAGAAAGGCATTGGGTAACATCCGCTTATGCCTGACACAATTAGTGGCATTTAATATTACCAAAGCAAAGATAGCTAAAGAGTTGATGGAAACCCTAGAAAAGTTGTATGAAAAGCCTTCCGCTTCGAATAATGTATTTCTTATGAAGTATTTATTTAATATGAATATGGTAGAAGGTGGGTCAGTGACTGATCATTTAAATGAGTTTAATACAGTTACTAGTCAATTATCTTATGTAAGTATAAATTTTGATGAAGAAATTAGGGCTCTTTTGATTCTGTGTTCTTTTCCAGAAAGCTGGAGTAGCTTGATAATGGTTGTTAGTAATTTTGTTTCTAATTCGAACACCCTAAAATTTGATGATGTTGTTGGTGTTATTTCGAGCGAGGAAATTCATAGAAAAAGCTCAGGCGGATCTACATCAGGTAGTGTTTTGAATGTAGAAAGTAGAGGCAGAATAAGAGATAGATGAAATAGCTCTAGAAATCATGGGAAATCACGAGGGAAGTCAAAGGGAAAGAGGTCTCAATCAAGAGGACCTAGTGACTACTGGTACTATGGAAAACCGGGTCACAAGAAGAAAGATTATTGGTCTCGGAAGAATAAAGAAGGAGACAAACATGAAGGAAATAAGGAGGAAAATTTGGTAAGTACTAAATCTAAAGATGATGTTTTGATTATTTACCTTGAGAATGTTGATGATTCATGGGTTCTAGATTCAAGGGCTTCTTTTCATGCTACACCCCATAGGAGTTATTTTATTGATTATGTCCAAGGTGATTTTGGGTAATTTTATTTGGGAGATAATGAACCATGTCAAATTGTTGGGAAGGGAAGAATTAAGATTAAGTTGCATAATGGGAATCATTGGCTACTACAAGAGGTAAGATGTGTTCCAAGGATGAGTAGAAATTTAATTTTAGTAGGGCAACTAGGTGATGAGGGTTGCACAGTTACTTTTAATGATAAAAATTGGAAGGTTTCAAAAGGTTCCTTAGTAGTAGAAAAAGGTGTTAAAGTAGGAACCTTATATCTTTGTATAGGAAATGATGTTCTTTCTACTCTAATTTTTACAAAGAAAAGTGAATGTTCGGGAACAGTTGTTGCAGTTGAGTAGGTAGAGAATGAAATAGTTGTTGTGGATACCGAAACAACACTGTGGCACAATAGACTTGGGAACATGAGTGAGAAAGGTATGAAATTAATTCACTCAAAGAAATTTTTACTATGTCTGAAATTTGTAAATTTGGATTTCTGTGAAAGTTGTGTTTATGGGAAACATTTATGTGAAAGTTGTGTTTATGGGAAACAAAAGAGAGTCAGTTTCTTGAAGGGTGGGAAGGAAAAGAAAGATGATAAATTAAATCTTGTGCATATAGATGTATGGGGTTGAGCTCATGTATCTTCCCTTGGTGGCTCTCTTTATTATGTTACTTTCATTGATGATGCAACTGGGAAAGTCTGGATTTATTTCCTTAGGCAGAAATCTGAAGTATTTGAAAATTTTAAAAAATGGAAAAGCTTGGTTGAAAGTGAGACTGATAAAAGATTAAAATGTCTTAGATCTAATAATGGTGGTGATTATTGCAGCAAATAATTTGAAGATCATTGTTCCTCTAATGACATTAGTAGACAGAAAATGGTTCCAAGGACTCCACAAGAAAATGGAGTGGCTGAATGCATGAACAAGACAATAATGGAGTGTGCAAGGACTATGAGATTGCATGCCAGGCTCCCCTTAAACACGTGGGTAGAGGCTGTAAATACTGTTGTTTATTTAATTAACAGAGGTCCCTCTACTCCTTTGGGTTGTGGTATTCCAGAGGAAGCATGGACTGACAAGAAGGTAAGTTATTCTTTTCACAAAACCTTTAGTTGTGAAGCATTTGCACATATAGATTTTAAAAATAGAAAACCAAGCTAGAAGCAAAATCAAAGAAATGTGTATTTGTGTGATATGGCATTGATGAATTTGGATATAGAATTTTTGATTTTGAAAATCATAAAATTTTAAGAAGTAAGGATGTGATATTCATGAGAAAATATTGTACAAAGATCTGTTGCGACAACATGAGAAAAAAGATAGTGATTATGTAGAGTTGGATGATACTCCACAAGATAATGCTCCAGTAATTCCTTATGCTCCACAACAACAAAAACAACAAATACCACACACCCCAGTGAATGTTAGATGGTCAACAAGGCTAAGTAGACCTCCAAATAGATTTTCACCTTCTTTGTATTCTATTTTATTAACTGATGTTGGTGAACCTGAATGTTATAATGAAGCTATGCAGGTGGATACAAAGCTTCAATGGGAGTCTCCAATGACAAATGAAATGGATTCCTTGCTGAGAAATCAGACTTGGGTTTTATGTAAGTTGCCTGTAGGTGAACGAGATTTGCAGAATAAATGGGTTTACATGTTGAAAGAAGAAGATGGAGGTAAGAAGAGATTTAAAGCCAGATTAGTCATAAAAGGATTTGCATAGAAACATGGTATTGATTTTGATGAGATATTTTCTCCAGTTGTTAAAATGACTTCTATTCATACTATTTTAAGTATTGTGGCTACTGAAGATTTGGATTTAGAGAAGGTTGATGTTAAAACAACTTTTCTTCATGGTGATTTGAATGAAGAAATATATATGGTACAACCATAGGGATTTGAGGTCAAGGGTAAGGAGAGTTTAATGTGTAGATTGCAGAAAAGTTTATATGGCTTGAAGCAAGCACCTCGGCAATGGTATATTAAATTTGATACTTTTATGAATGAGAATGGATATACTCAATGTAATTCTGACCATTGTGTTTATTTCAAGAGGTTAAATGAGGACAGCTACATTATTCTATGTTTATATGTTGATGGTATGCTTGTTGCTGGGTCTAACATGGATCATATTAAGGGGTTGAAAAAAGAGTTAGCAAAATATTTTGACATGAAGGATTTGGGGACAACAAACCAAATCCTTGGCATGAAAATTTGCAGAGATAGGAAGAACATAAAATTAACTCTATCTCAGGCTGATTATGTTGAAAAGGTGTTGCAGAGATTCTCCATGAAGGATGCCAAAGTTTTCACTACACCTTTGCCTGGTCATTTGCAATTGACTAAGGAGATGTGTCCAAAGACACCAGAAGAAGAGGCTAAAATGGCCAAGATACCTTATGCTTCAGCTGTAGGGAGGTTAATGTATGCTATGGTATGTACTAAGCCAGACATTGTACATGATGTGGGAGTCGTTATAGGTATATGAGTCACCTTGGGATTGAGCATTGGAATGCAATCAAATGGATTCTCAGATATTTGAGAGGTACATCCCATAAGTGTTTACACTTTGGGGGTTCTACTACTATACTATTCATTACTATGTTAACTCATATTTGGAAGGAGATATAGATACCAGGCAGAGTACTATAGGTTATGTATTTACTATTGGTGGGACCACAGTGAGTTGGATTTCTTGGTTATAAAAGGTGAATGATGTATCCACTATAGAGGTAGAATATGTTTCTTCTACAGAGGTAGCCAAGGAGATGATATGGCTTCAATTCTTCATGGAAGAATTGGTACATCCACATGCAGATAACTATTTGTATTCAAACAGTCAGAGTGCCATACATCTTGCAAAGAATTCTGCTTTGCACTCAAAGACAAAGAACATACAGTTGCGGTATCATTTTATTCGGTCAGTTTTGGATGATGGATAGTTAAAGATGGAAAAGATATATACAGATGATAATCTAGCAGATATATTTACAAAGGTTGTAACAAGGGAGAAGATAAACTCTTGATCAGCTTCTGTTGGTCTTCTAGATTGAATAGACTAACAGAATAATAGAGTCCAAGAAGGTTGGATCCAGTGGGAGCTTCACAGGGTAGCGGTTTTTCTACATGATCAGTCTCCAAGTGGGAGAATTGTTGGTTTATGTGGAGTATGATCAGTCCCCAAGTGGGATATTGTTATATTGTGGTTACTGATCAGGAAATTACTATCCAGGAAAGTGTTTTACCTTTTTGCAATACGTGGGGTTCAGCCAATTTTGGCCAATTTTTGGGCCGACATGTTCTAACCCTAAAGAGGGATAAAGTTTGTATAAATTGGCTTAGGGTTAGGGTTTCATTATTATGTTGTATGTTTTATGGTGGTATTGAGCTGTAAGGAGATTGTGCATTGCGATCTGATTGTAATCACTAGATAAGAATAATATTGGACTTTTTTGTTTGGTGGAAATAGCCCAGGGATTGGGTGAACAATGTTAAATCTTTTTGTCTTGTGTTCTCTTATGTTTTGCTTTATTATTGTCAGATATTGGTTATATTTCTGCATGTAATTGTTATTTCTGTCTTGTTAATCCTAACAGGCATTTGCCATTGGAAAAATAGAAAATTACCTTCTCATGATGGCAAAGTAGTTGCAAAAAGTGCAGCTGGTGCCCACACTGCAAACATTAGAATTAATAATGAAAAATATTTGACATAGAGATGGTTACAATTTCTCTAATGATTGAATGATCATGTCAGCATTACAAAATGCAGGGAAATGATCTATAAAATCCCCATCTTTTTGTTTGTAAAGGAGATTTTTAGAGTTCTCATTTTTGGTAACACTTCATTAAGTCTTAGAAGAGCCTATGTTTTATCCTTTTGGAAAATCCATGTGTTAATCTAGTAATGCATTCTGTAACATTTATAATACGCGACATGTTTTCTGGTCTTAGCATGTTTTCTCTCACTAAAGTATTAGGATTGTGCTGTCACTGTCTTTCTTTCACTTATAGTAAACTTGTTCTATGCTAATAAGTTTTACAATAGGTCCTACTTACTAATGTTGGTATTTTTATCTTCCACGTATCTTGAAATTTCATGGATCCTTGTATGGATTTTACTCTTATGCATTTTTTAAAATAGATTATGAACTATTCCAATTGGAGGTAATTCCCCAAAATGGTTAACTACTGCAATATCTAGGATGTATGTTATTTAATCAAACCCTTGTAGGAACTATTTCTATCTCAAACCTAAACACCACACTTTGTGCTTGGTTCTAATGTAGTTTAGAAGGATATTTATTGCGTCATGTCTTTCCTTTCATAAGGAAAAATACATTTATAGGGAAATATGGGTTTTTATTCTGATCCATGTAGGTGCTTCCCATGCTTAGGATTTGAACATTAAACTTTATGTCTTTGTTACTTCATGTATTATGTTCTCCTCTTCAACAATGCAAAATTTTTGATACATTACATCCACTTCCAAAAGACGATATACCCTTGAAGTTGAAGTGTTGTAAAATATTTTTGAGATGGCTTTAAAGTGTTGCAAAAGCTTTGCATTGGTGCATCACCCTCCTTAGTTTTTGCTTTCACTTTCAGGAAGCACCTCTTCCCCTTTCCAAACCTTTCAAAAAGCTTCTAAAATCCTAGAGGTTGTTTCACAAGGTATAAAAGATCACATACTTATGAGACTTCTTGATTTCCCTTATTTAGACACGAGCCTCACATAGATAAACAAGTTGTTCTTGTGGCCCTCACAAACCATCCTCTTCTTTTATGACCTAATTATCTTACCTAGTATGAGAACCTAGGTCACCACCCCCCACTCTGACCTTGCCTCTTATCTTATCTTCCTCTTTCATTCCCTCCTCCCACACTCCACCCATTTTTGGATGTTTTCTATCAAGCAGTGTCTTTTCTGTTGTTTTCCTTGTACTTTGTTGCCTTCCTTGCCCATCATCTATTCTTCCTCTTTTATTCTAACTTTAGTTAGTGTTCTCATTTGTATTACTTTCTTTTCCTTCATTTTTTTGGTGTGTGTGTGTGTGATATCACACACACATACTTTGTTTTTAATTATTAAGTGTTTTATCTTTCTTTTATGTATATACTTTGATTTTTAGTTATTAATTTTTCATCATCCTTATAGCATATGGTATACACTTCACTACATAAGTATACACACGTGTATAAGTGTATAATTATAAGTGTTTCTCTGTGTGTAATAATTTGTTTTTTTATTTTATTTATTAATCTTTAATTACTCTTCATATCTTTTTCATTTTTTCTTACTTCTCATGATATTAATTTAGTGTTGGTTGAGTCTTCTAGATTCTATTCATCTCATTCTTATGCTCTCTACCAGTATCATCCTGATGATGGATCACAGATCATTGATCACTAAGTGTGATCTGAAATGTTAATGCAAAAATATTCACACAATCGAATTTAGAAACAACTCAAATGATCTCATAAATTCTGAAAATATACTTGCTCTTAATTACTCTTAATTCTGAAAATATACTTGCTCTTAATTCTGAAAATATGGTTGAAGATTCTAAATATTTCTCCACATAGAAATTTAAGACTTAATATTTTTAACAGGTCTCTCAATCAGAAACTAAAATTAATATTAAGAATGATGAGAAAAGATTAATGTATATATACTTTTTCTCTTCTACCTTTAAAAGCAAGACCAAATTGATAAGAACGAAAGTACCTCAAACATTAAAACTAAAACGATATGGAAACTTTTAATAAATATTAGTAATTTATGGTTTGAAAAAGATTAAGTTAAAAGAGTATAATGAAACACCTTAAATTTATGACCAAGGTGAACATAATGCGAACTTTCTTGAGCTTGTCGTTACAAGTAGAGAAATTCAAATGTCTCGTTTAATCATATTATTTTTTAAATTTTAAGTAGGATATTTTTCAACCCGGTTTTATGGACAACGGTCAATCAATTGGAATGAAAACAACGTGAGGTCTAGTAGATAATTTAAAGAAGACAAAGATTCAAATCTTGGGCAACGACAACTTTTCAATCCATTGTTTCTTTTTTCATCAAATTATTATTATTTTTTTGATGGAAACAACCGGATTACATAGATATCGGTATCTCTGCCATTATATAGCTGATTACAACATTATGAGTAAGCATACATCTAAACCAGAAGTCATCCTTTGGCTAAGCTTCCATGTGCAGGGGGGTCCAGTCCATCAAAGTCACCCAGGGGTCGAACCTGGCCCAAACGCGCGTCTGGGGGTTTGAACCTTGGTGGATGGCAATTCCATACCATCATCCTCACCAATTGTGCCCAACTAATTGAGCTACAACCCTTTGGCTCATCAAATTATTCTGATGTATGGTAGTTCAAGAATCTAAATTCGACAACTGCATCTTCCCACACCTTGAAATATTATGAGTCAACATGATGAATGTTCACAGTTTAAATGGTACGAAAATTCAAGATAAGAGAGCACAAAAGGTCAAAATGTATGAAAAGTTTAAAAAGGGATAACTTTGAAAAAACAATTGAAGAGGATGTTTGCTATTGTTGGTAGCTTTTGAAATGGGTACCTGCATGTTTATAATAATAATTTGAAGAACACAAAGCATAAAAACTTAAAATGGGATTATTTAGAAATTAAAAATTAAAAGTTATGTTGTATTTTCAATTTTAATTTCTAAAATGAGTATTTATATGTCAATTAATTAATTTTTATAATGTGGTGTTGACACTACACCTTATTCTAGTAGACCATCTTGTTGTGCAAGCGGTGTTGACACCCCTCCAATATTCTATATGGCTCTATAGTTATTTGGTTCTTAGACTTGTAGTGTATTCCAATTCAAAATATGTTTTTCATCACACATGTATACTTCTTAAGTAGAGATATATGGAATACATCATGCATGTGGCTCAATTGTAGAGGTGGACCTAGTCTGTAAATAACTAGATTTATCCTTTAAAATATTTCGAAAGGCCCTACATTTCAAGGGGCTAAGTTTGTCTACTTTCCTAATCTTATTGAGCTCTTGTGAGGTCTTACCTTTCAGAATATATTTTCTCCAACTTAAAATTCCCTCTATATCTTGTTTCTCTCTATGTAGCTCTTTTATCTATCTATTACCTCTTTTAATCTTTGTCTGATTACTTTAACATGATTCTTCATTTACTTCAACACATCAAGACTGATTATTATCGTATCTTCAAGATTATCTAAACTTAGTAGAGTTCAATAGGTCATACCATATAATGTTTTGAACGATGTCATACCCAAGGAAGAATCAAAATATTTTTTATATGCAAATTATACTAAAGACAAATGATCTTCCCACTTTGTTTGTTGGTCCATACAATACATGCAAAGGAGATCTTCAACTATCTGCTTTATCCTTTATGTTTGACCATGTATGTTAGGATGGTAGGTTGTGCTAAAGTCTAGCTAAGTTCCTAGAGCTACTTGAAGGGTTTTCAAAAATCTTAAAGTGAACCTAACATCCCTATCTAAAATGATTTTCCCTGGTATCCCATGAAGTCTAAAAATTTCATTTACAAATCTTTTATCCAAAGTAAGAGAATCATCTGTCAAGTTCCTCGATATTAGAAATTTTATCAATTATTGCCAATATGGCGTTATGTCAATGTGGTTTCATTGGTATCCCTTATATAAAACACATGCTAATGATTTTCCACTTTTGTTTTAGTATCTCATGAGGGTATATAACACCTACTAGATGAATATGTTTTTCTTTTACTTTTTGTATTTCCAAGCACTCAACACATGTTGGATTATATCATTTTATATCCTTTGCCAAAAACATGTCTTAACAATGGCATATAGATTATTTATCTCTAGATGTCCTAAATAGGGAGTATTGTGAGGCTTTGTCAATAGCAATTTCCCCAATAGTAGGAACACACACACACACACACACACACACACACACACACACACACATACTATTTTCATATTTAAGTAGATCATTCTTGTCAAGGGTGTACCCTTCTACCTTAGAATTAGTTGGACCATTCCTAAATATTGATGTAATTGTTTGGTACCATGAGTCATTTCTTTGTTCTTCTAAAATATTTTCCTTTCCCTTGATTTATTCTATTTCAAAGTTATATTCAGTTAGAAATTCCAACCATCTCCTTTATCTAACATTCAAGTTCGGTTGTGTGAAGATATACTTAAGTCCTTGATGACATATATTCAATTCAAAAGGATTCCCTAGTTAGAAATGTCTCTACTTTTGTGGAGCATAAAGAATAGCTGCTAGCTCTGAATCATGAGGTTCATAGTCTACTTCATAAAAATAATGCAACATCCTTCATTTGATTTTTGTTTATTTCAAGGCTTGAATGCATGCTATACTTGATCATAGCAACCTATTTTTTCTCCCCTCACGTCTTCTCATCCATCTCGATATCCCCTCTAAATTTTGGCTTATCTTGCAGGGTATACGACAACCATTCCAAGGCAAATGGGGCCCTAATTTGGCCTAGGGCTTGATATCAGGGTATTAGTAGGTTTTTTGATTTTGTGGTTAGCTTGGATGATTTTTGAATCCTAAAATTATGGAGTAACTATAAAAGGACCTTATCTCTCCACATTTTTCATATCAAAACCATAATTAGGCATTTGGCAATCAAGTTATCTAGATTTTCAAGAAATGAAGAGCGATTAAGCATTTGGATTCAAGATTTGAAGGCAAGCATCCAAGATAAAAATCCCCAAGTCTCCAATTCTTCAAGATCATTTAGTTCAAAGGAAATATTTTCTAATTGATGCATGTTTCTCTCCCATGATGGCTAAGAAGAGCAATTCTGATTCAACCAACAAGATCCTTCATTCTTATTCTCTCTCCTTCATTGCAAGCAATTTTCAAGCATACCAATATTCAAGATCTAGGAGTGACATTCATAGATCTATGTATTTGTGAGGGAATCCTTGATTTATCGCATTCCAAGGTCAAATATTTAGATTTAAAACACATTTCAAGCATCTTCATGGTTATGAGAAATTTCTACACCCGTCTATGAGGGTTTATGCATGGTAAATCTACCATTTGTCTTTTTACATACTTTCCTTTATGCGACATCTTTTCATTTTCAAGGTTGATTCATAAACAAAGGTTTGACAAAGGAAAAACCAATTATACAACCTTATCCCCAATTTTAGTGTGCACAGAAATAGGTTATGGAGCCACCATATCATAATAAAAAAGATTAGATACAATTAGAAAGACCCATAAAGTTTCTACCAGTTTTGCCAGGTACAGAATGCTATTGGAAATCTGTCCCTAGGTATAAGATTACTTTTGGATTTTCCACTGCACTTTCAACTCAAATTTTACCCATAGGTTAGATCTGAGCTTTGCTTTCTATTTTTGTACTTTTCTGCTCACTCTATGCTCAGATCTATATATTTTTCTCAGTTTTTTTGTAACTTGTTTATTAATCACCTTAATCACACTAGTCTATCATTTCCATTTTATTAATTATCATATTTGAGCAAAGGATCACTGTCTCATTTAGTGTTTGAGCCTCCTCTTGAACCTAGTGGGGCATATTCCTTCTGAAATGTATAATTCATGAAAAGGAGAAGTAATCTTGCCTATATATTGTTAGTAATAACTGAGAGGGGGGGCGGGTGAATCAGTGCCCTCAAAAATTTATCCCTTCAAACTTAACCACCAATCAATAAACCTCAGATTATTATGTCCCTACAAGATGCATGCCATGAAATACTAATAATGATTTAACTATCTGTCAGTTTTCCTTGTCTGTCCTTATTCTCCTTGATTACCGATAAGCAGTATAACTATTTACCAAAACTTAGTAAATAAGCAGAGTATACTGATCAACCCAGTGTTAACTATGTCAGATAAAAAAAAATAAAGAAATGAATCATACACACATAACACATAAATTTTTAACGTGAAAACCCTATTAGGGGAAAAACCACTGGGACCGGTAACCCAAATTTTCACTCTTCTGAAGTGAGCCCTGTTAGGAGCCAACCCTGTTAAAGGTTACAAACACATTGTTAAGTGGGACCTTGTTAGAGGATTTTATACATAGAGGTTGTCACTTAGTATCAGGCATCTATTGCTACCATCCTTGAATCAGCCTCCTTAGACTGCCAATAGGTATCAGGAAATTCTAATGCTACTTTCATGAATCAACCTTTTTGGCACTCCCTAGGATGTACCTCAATATATAGAAGACTGTTAATTCCTTCTCTATTAAGAGACTTGATGCTTCAATGGTTAAACTGAAACACTATGACCTGTTAATGGTGAAACTTTAAATTGTAGATTTTCAGATCTATTTAAGTACATTACCTCTCTGATCAATGTATCAATTCGATTCTTTGTGCTCCACACTTTCTACTCTGTGATGTTGTGCTTCACTGTTCATCAGTGTTTGTAGAATTTCTTAGCTCTCCTTCAACTTTATTGATCAGGACTGTATGAAGATATTATTCATTAGTTTCTCTTCAGCATCCTCTTTCTATTCACTCCCCTTAATCCCATTCGTAAATGAATTAAGCTTGTCTCTTATATAGACATGATATTCACTGTTTCATGATTCTTGATTCTTGGCATGAAAAACAATATAGCCAATTAGATTTAAAGCATAACCCATAATTTATCTCATATTTATCTTCTTGCCAGCTGTACAAATCATCTTTAAATCAATCACTTAACTCTGGTCAAATAAAACAAAGAAAACAACCAGTTAAGTCTATCTTTAGCTCTTGCCAGCTAGATATTTTGTCATTTTCTGAACTCTCTATTCTTTCAGTCAACTCTATAGTTAGTCATCAGTGACAACTGACAGTTCAGTCGGTGTGACTCCAGTTAGCTTCGGGATCTCCGTCCGTCGGGCATCATTGGATTTTTACTCGTCGGGCAACTCTGTTTTCAACTCATCGGGCATCCTGTGGTTTTGCTTCGTCAGGAAACACTATCTTCTGCTCATTGGGTATCAGTGTGACTTTTATTCTTTGCCTATATTGATGGTGTGCACTCTGTCAGTGTTGTTTGTCACTTAGTAAATACTTGACTTTTATGCATTGCTAAAAGCATAACCTTTGTCCCATTGATTCTCTGAATTCTTTGGAATTATGTACATGATAGTACAGATGATATCAAGTTGACATCAATGATAATACAAACCATTAACTGATTTAATGCCTTGCATTATTTTCAACTTAACATTATCAAACATTCAATCAGTTACATGTCATCAATCTCTCCCTTTGGCATTGATGGAAACATACTATATTATCACACTATACTATTTCTAATACAATATGAAATACAACATTTGAGATTCATCAAAAAACCAATCTTTTTGTTTGATAACTGATAAATGTCTAATATATGGTAAGCTGTATTTTAGCTTATATTTGATTATTGAAGCTCTCTTTCTTTTGATGTGTTGAGTCATCTTTTTGTGTCAATTTCTCTCCTTTGACTCTTCTCTCTTTTGTGATATCTTTTTCTCTTGTCAGAAACTCTCCCTTTGTGTAATATTTCATACAAATTCTTTCTCCCTTAGGTTATAATCTCTCCCTGTTGGAGGGTATGTGCAAGATCATGGGGGGCCAAAAAGTGGCGATGTGAAAAAAATCAACTTTTCACTCGTCCAAAAGTGCATGAAAGTGTTTGTTGACTTTTTAGTAGGCATGGGTGTCAGTACACCTAGGCAAACCTGACACCAAAGCACAAGCCTAATCGGGTACCCAATTTTTTTGGGTACCCAATATTTTTGGGTACCCGATATTTTTGGGTACCCGAAAAAATTGGGTACCCGAAACCTGTGGCATAAATCAAAAACCTGCGGGCCGATTTCCTCATTTCTCCCATCACTTTAGGTTTCCAAAATGGCTAGAAATATCATATACACAATTTTTTTGGGTACCTGATTGCTCCAACAACAAATTCGACTCCACTGCTTATCCGGTAAGTAAATTCTTGTTATGTCTAGATT
>MU224041.1:1984011-1996649 GCA_018584345.1 Thuja plicata | reverse complement strand
CATTTTGAGGTTACCCTATGACAAAACAAAACTGAGATATACAAGATCCTGCTTCATGAAGTCACACTTCTCCAAATTGATCATTATCTTTTCATCATGCAATCTCTTGAAAACAATTTTCAAATGCCTAATATGCTCCTCCTTAGTTTTTCTAAAAACTAAAATGTCATCTAGGTAGACAACAACAAATTTACCAATGCATTCTACCAATACCTCATTCATCAACCTCATAAGAGTTGAGGGAGCATTAGAAAAACCAAATGGCATTACAAGCCACTCATACAAACCTTCTGTAGTTTTGAAGGTTGTGTTCCATTCATCTCCTTCATTAATTCTAATTTCGTGGTAACCACTCTTGAGATCAATCTTGCTGAAGTACTTTGCCTCCCCTAAACAATCCATTAGGTCTTCAATTCAGGGTATTGGAAACCTATACCTAATGGTGATTCTATTTATGGCTCTAGAATCAGTACAAAGTCTCCAAGCTCCTCCTTTCTTAGGTGCTAAAATAGTAGGGACTACGAATGGGCTTATGCTCTTACTAATTAGGCCTTGGTCTAATAACCCTCTAATTTTCTTGGCTATTTCCTCATTTTGTTGAGGGGTCATCTTATAGGCAGATTTGTTGGGTAAGGTAGCTCCTGGTATGAATTCAATCTTGTGGCTAACAAGTCTCTTAGGAGGTAGGGGATTGGGCTGGCCATCTTTCACAATATCCTTATACCCTTACAGTATTTATTTTACCTCCTTTGGTATCTCTGATTTCTTGATAGCAACTTCATCTTTTGGCTTCAATACTAAAGCAAAACCAACTCCTTCTCCTTCTTCTAGAGTCTTCAAGAACTCCTTCTCACAAACCATGAGCACACTTGGACTTGATGTTTTCACCTCTCCTTCTTCTATTAGTGAGTGAATTTTGAAAGTCACTCCATCTTTCTTGAATGAGTATGCATTCTTGGTTCCATCGTGCGTGGCTTGGCTATCAAATTGCCATGGCCTTCCAAGTAGAAGGTGGCATGCATCCATGCGAAGAATTTCACATAGAATTCTATCTTTATACTTGCCAATGGTGAATTCTACCCATGCTTGTTCTCCTACAAACACTTGCTGTCCTTTGTTGAGCCATGCAACCTTGTATGGATTATCATGTGGAATCCTTTTCAAATTTAACTTGGTGGCTGCCTCTTCACTAATGATATTATCAGTTGAGCCTGAATCAATAATGAATCTACACACCTTTCCTATAATATTGCACTTCACTCTAAAGAGTTCTCTCCTTTGGCTTGGTTCTTCTTTGATTGGCTCTCTGATTAAGGTCCTCCTTATCAAGAGGTTCTCACCTTCTTCTGATTCTAATGGTACCTCATATGGCTTTCTAATGCAACTTGATTCTTCTTGGACATAGTTAACTCTTTTCCCACCTCCTTGAGAATTAGAACCTTTTTCAGGACACTAATATGCAGGATGTCCAAATTACTGATGGTTGTAACACTTCATTGAAGAGAAGTAAGACCCTCTTCCTTGGTTATTAGTTCTTCCTCTTGAACTACTATGTGAACCTCTTCCACAGTTATAACAACCTCTTGTGTTACTGAATTCTCCTTGATTCTCAGTGAGTTTGGACTCACTCTGATTTCTTCCTCCATATCCTCCTCTATGACCTCTATTGTCTCTTCCTCTTCCTCTGCTATTTGAATCTTGCTTCCTCTTGAATTTTTCCTCCACTTTGAGGGCTAGCTGGTAACAATGGTGTACAGTCTTGGGGTTTAAGAGACTAGTTTCCTCTTGGATACTCCACTTGAGACCATTCAAGTACCTAGCCACTTTCAGGATTTCTTCTTCCATCACATGCAACATTAATCATAGTTTGTGAAATTCTTCGGTGTAGGAACTGACTTCTAAATATTTTTGTCTCAGATTCTATCTCTTTTTGTGCAACTACACTTCATAATCATCAGGAAGGTAAGTTTCCTTCATCTTGGTCACCATACCTTTCCAACTAGTTATGGGGTTCTTTCCTTCTTTTTCCCTCTCATCTTGGACAAACTTCCACCAAGTGAGAGTAGTTCCTCTCAACCTTGTCTTAGCTATTCTTACTTTCTGAGCTATGGTCACATTATCACAGTCAAAATGATTTTCAACACCTTCTATCCATTCCATGATTAATTCTAGCTCCATCTTGCCACTAAATAGAGGCACACCTTCTAAGGAATTACCACTCATTGCCTTCAATGCTTTCAAGAATGGCTCTTCTTGAAGCACAGGGTCTAGCTCTAGAATAATGTCTTCCTCTGCCATTGCTTTACCCTTTCCATCAGCTTCTCTCATCCATTCACTGACTGTTGCATTCCTAAGATGCACTTCTTCCAACTTAGTCGCCATTTCGGCTAACTGTTCCTTCAGGAGTCTATTCTCCTCCTTTTGCTCTTCCACATCTTTTGTTAGTTCCACATTGGTCACCATCTTGGATGATTTGATAGACATTTCTACAGATAACATCCAAAAAAGACACACCCAAATCTTTTAGGGCTCTGATACCAATCTGATGTGGATAGAAGTCTTGTTGCTGCTACAGAACCAGCTTGGCTCTGCTCTGAGATCTTTCTCCTAGATCTCTTAGGGTGTTCACAACCCTAAACTGAGGTAAGTCACTCTCAACTTCACCTACTCTTCAAGACTCAGTCCCCATCGAAATGTTTTTCATCTTCTTCTTTTTGAACCTACACAAATAGATTCATTTTGTTCTCCATCATGTTCGTCAGTCAAATGAAAAATACACATAGTTCCTTTAACAAGAAGGGGTTCAATCTGTAGTCTTTGCTATACCAGTAAGGCATTCCATGATTTCCCATAATTTCCCATCCCTTGACTTGGATATCTTCAAGGAACATCTTGGTATGGAGCAGGAGGAGATTTTGGCATCTATCTCTTAAGGGCACTCATATCATTAACTAGTCTATGTACTACTGGATCACTAGAGCTAGAAGTAGAGGCTTGATTTGTTGAAGTTTCTATATCTCTTCTCCATTTTCTACCATTATGAGGTCATCCTCAAGTTCTACTGTAATATTTTGAGCTGCAGCTATATTGGCTACCCTATCCCATCTCAATTGATAGCTTATGTCAAGAGGCATTGCATTGACAAAGAAGCATTTTTTATTTTCTCCATTTGGTCTCTTAGCGTTAGGGATCTGATATAGGATCTTTTTGAATTTGGCTACAAATTCCCTCATAGGCTCATGCATCTCCTTCTTTAATTGGGACAATTGGAGCAAGAGGGAATGTTCATCTTTGGCAAATTTGAAATGAGCTTCAAAAGTTGTTTTCATTGAGTTCCAATCAGTAATATGACCATTTGGAAAATGGTAAAACCAATCAACAGTAGATTCAGCAAGGGTTTGTACAAATAATCTAATTGCAACATCTTCATGTTGTACAGCTAAAATCCCACAAGCAGTGTTAAAGGCGTTCAAATGGTCATCTACAGAAACTTTACCATTTCCATAAAATTTAGGTAATACATCCCTATCCCCTTTTGGTAAGGGATGATTTCCTCCTACATTTAAGAGACCTACTGCAGCTCCCCAAGGCTAGGCCATGATCGATGTTGGGAAGATGGTTACAATGGGGGGAGTTTGAGTACCAGACAAGGTTAAAGCCTGCCAATTGGATTGACTTGAAGATGCTTCATGAGAAACTTTAGGAGGAGAGGAAGGCCTACTTTTTTCTTTCTTCTTAGGGGTAAAGGTAATAGGAAAGTGAAATTTTTGCAAATCTTGATAAAACTTATCAAAGATACCTTCTCTCCTCTAATACCTAGTATAAGGACGAGAATCCAGTTTTAAGGTCTTTGTGGGCCTTGAGCTGCTCTGTCCACCACTGCAGCTTCCTGTGCTACGGGAAGTCCACTCCCCAATCTCTTCTTCTTCCTCTATCACCAATCTAACCTACTGATATTGTTGATTACTTTCTCTTACTTTCTAGGCCAAGACAGATAAATCAGAAATAATATCTTCTTGGGTATCTAAAAAGTGCAAATCAGGTTGAAGGACTAGGGGGATTTCTTCTTCACCAGGTATTACATCAACAGGAAATACCATGATCTTTTCTCACTTGGAAACACAAATGCATACTGATTTTTTTTAAAACATGTTCCCCAATGGAGTCACCAAAAATCTATTCGTGAACAGATTTTTCCTTCTTGAAATATAACTATCAAAGACTCTTAAAACCCGAAAATAGAAGGAAATAAATGCACTAACAATTGAGTGAGTTGTTTGCAACCACACTCTTTGCATTCAAAGGTGCAGCTACCTTAAACAAGAAGGATTTTCAATAAAAACTTTAATTTGAAGCATACTTTTTACCAGAAAGCATGAAAGGCTATGATTTACATCACCATAAACAATTGATTAACTATTTTGAGATCTTGTAGATCAAAAAGATATACGAGCCAACTGAATTGAACCTTAAATAGATGAATAACAAAAGAAAGTTTGATTCATAGAGATAACAAATCTTGAAAGATTATTGAGCAAATCCATGATATATTTCAACAGATTATAACAGCATGTTCATTCAACTCCAACTGAAATCAAAACCATGCACTTTAATAGACCAACTGATCCAAAATAATGATAAAATCTAATTATATTACCAACTGATTATATATATATATATATATATATATGAAAATATCCAGTATCATTCCATAGAAAGAACTTAATAAAATAGAACCAATAGTAGAATTGAGTTTCTTTTGTCCAAGAAAGAACTGACCCTCACTTGGTCGACCAAAATATCATATATAGCCACGCAGGGCTTAATTCAGTTTTAAAATTAACTGCCTCAAAATAGCAGTAACATCAGAAACCAACTAAAACAGAAAACTACTTAGTAAACTAATTGGTCGATTGGCCTATTGTAGCTCCAACATTAGTGTTCATGGTATTCTTCATTGCTTTCCACTCTTCAAATGCCACAGAGAAATTCTATCTTAGCTTTTGGTTTGGTTGGGTAGCTACTTTAAACCTTTGGAGCCAAACATCTTTGAAATGCTGTGTCTGTTGGGTCTTGCTTTCAATTACCTTCAAATGTTCATCTCCATAGACCATAGCCAATTCTACATGAGCTAGGATCGAATGATCTGTCATCCTGATTTCTTTGGCAGCTTTCAGGCTTTCCAACTTTTTTTGGAAGTAGGGAAACACCTTTGACATTTCGCCACTGGCTTCATTTTCCAGTCTGATGATCTTCCCTATGCACTCATTTTTTGCCAGTAGAGTATCTCTCAGGTTAATCTAAGCTTCAATTATCTGCAATGACTCTTCAATTGTCTGTTCATATAATGAACTTTCCCATTCCAAATTCACTTTGACCACAAATAATGAATTTTCATCCATACCAGGCACTGCCTTTTCAAAAATAAATTTGTTTATACCATAGGTATAAATGTCCTCCATATTTTGTATTTCAATTTTTAATATTCCCATTTTCTTTTTCCACAGCTCCACATCATCTTCTACTATTTTTAGTAATTGCTCGGCTTTTGTCATCACATTATCAAAATCACTAGCAAACCTAGTAATTTCTCCATTTACCTTATCCATCCATTTGTAGAAAGATGTTGAAATCGATCTGTCTTTGCGTACTTGGTCCAAGAACTTCTGACTTTCCAAAGACTTTACATCTAAATCCAAAGAGACCATTGTCAGTGGCTAAGGCAGAGGATTATGAAGTTGCTGAAAATACTTGGCCATTTCACAAAGGGCCTATTTCAGTTTCATCTTACCTTCAGCATCCTTTTTCACTCGGTGACTGATCTTCTTATTGGCTGAATCAAATATTTTCAAATCAGTAGCCCTAGTTGGCATGCCCAGATCTATCTTTTCAACATGGAAGTCACTTTCTGTCACCTCATCACTAGATTTATCTGAGTTTGGTTTGAATATCTCTGCCATCCAATGTCCTATTTTAGTATCCACATCGACCATGGCTTCTACCTTTGGCTTCTTACTTCTTGGGGTTTTCTCGAGATATTTGCTACCCATATCTCCAATAGGAGTTGATATTGGAACAATGCTTCTTTTCTTGTTAACTAAAAGCCCTAACCAGTTAGGACTCTTGGCACAGAGGCATCAGTGGAAGGGGTTGATACTGGCATGTTTTGGTGATCTTCTTCTGCCATTTGGATCTTCAGAGGGCTTGTTGGACTCTTCTCCATTTTAGCCTTTATTTTGTGTTGCTTTTCACTCTCTTCTGGGTCAAGATCAACTATAATGAATGGGATTGATTCAACCTTTTCTTGCCTTTTTCTCCTGGTTATGGTAATCCTTGGGGATTGTATGGGGATTGTTTCTCCCTTCTCAATATGATCTTCAATTTCAGTGTTGGATGCACCTGCAGACAGCAATTCCTCATTTTCATTAGTAATAGTGGGAGAAGAGGTGAGTTTCAAAATCCTTATGCTCTTCCTGGTTATAGAGACAGGAATTTCTTGCTTCTTTTTCTTTCTTAACTCCTTCAACCACTTGTCTATTCTTTTGAAAACACTTTCAGAGACAACACGCAGGTCATCTTCTTCTTCTCTTCCCTAATCTATCTTCCTAGCCAACGTTTTTCCATTTTGCTTGATACATTCAGCTTCTTTTGCATATTCTTCTGTATCAGTGTCAAGCGCTTTAATTTAAAAGGAAGTCGTAGAGAAATAATCTGATTCAGTGAAAACTGAGAATGCATTATTTTCACAACCTCAAATTCATTAACATAGTCAGCCCAATAGTCTTCTAGACTCGGCTGATGTAGGAAGGTAGCATCTACTTTAAAGTGGTTTGCCACAAATTTCTTACTATCAAAATAACTGTGAATTTGATAATAAGGGAGGTTGAATATTTTAAGTTCGGTATCAGGAGAATACATACCATGTGTTAACCTGAGGTGATAGTGTCCCAAATCAATAGGGAAGAATGAACCCACCCCTCTTTTAAGCTTGAATTTCAATCTGACCTGGATAATTTGTCTGCATATTTCCAACATAATGTATTTATCTAGATAATAGTGTGGGAGCTTCACAGGTTCACCACTAAAGCCTCCTACCCTTAAATAGCTGAAGGTGGGGAATTGGGTAAAGAAACTACCATAGGCCTTAATTAATTCCATAGCCTCTTCAGACATTCTATAATTTATCTTCCCCTTTAGCTCAAAGACAAGCTTGGTCAGGAACGTATCTTGCACCCTTCAAAAATTTCTCAGGTTCTTCTCCTTTTGCAGATAAGAATGGTATTTTTATATCATCATGTCATCTCTCCATGGCTGATGAGGCAGACCTTCCCAATTTCTATAGATTGCTAGGACATAAAACAGGTATGAGGTCATCTAGAAACTAGAGGCTTCTACAAACTAGGATAGCTCTTCATCCAGTCTTTCTATTATTACTTTGTCCCATTCTATATATTTTCCATCAGTCAGAATGGTTTGAATGAGAATGTACATCCAGTCCTCCCACATTATGTCATTAGGTTTTCCCCTCAATTTGTTCAACATGAAAACAATATATCTCACTTCTCTTACCAAATGGTCCTTTTTCAGAGGTTTAGGAAGTCTGGAACCTCCTCTTTCAACCTTGGACAACCAATCCCTAGCTATATTGTTACTATAATCTTTGAAATTACTAAGAAAATATTCTTTAGCTTTTACAAAGTCATAGGTGACGTACGTCTCTATAGGGGGAATTTTCAGGGCCGCCATTACTATTTGTCAGTTCACAGACACCAACACTTCTCTAGAGGGAAGGCAGATACATCTATTTACCCTGTCATATCTGTTTCTACACTCCATCACTAACTTAGGGCACAGAGTCACTTTAGGAAAACCAGCAGCCTCCAACAAACTGCTCTCAATGATTTGGCTGATATAGTCTCGGCCTTGGCATTTCTAACTCTGTGAACAATCTCTGCAATGTTTTCGTTTAAAAGAACTATATCTCCCATTTCTGGTAAATAGCTACTTATAGGGGAGAACTTATTTTCCTTTACAAATTTGGCCTGTTGGGCCGACTTACTAGAACTACCCATGATAATTCCTAGCGCTATTGATTCAAAAAAAGATACAAAACAATAGAAATTTCCTTTCTTACAGTATGCAATTCTTTAAAAACTAGAAAGGAAAATGAGAGAGAATACTTTTAGACTCGCCGATGCCAACACCTTCGTTTGCAAAGAAAAACCTTCAATCCAGTCTAGCTTTCCAATAGAATGAAAAAACAAAAATGGAAAAGAAAGGAAAACTAAATGCATACATTTAAATTGCTCCTTTTTAGTAATTTTGGTTACTTGTCGTGAATCAATGATTCCTATCATCATTAGCTGGCCAAGTCCCATCACATTTCCTGCTTACTTGGGAGAACTGTACTTTTAATTGAGTTGATTTCACTCCCCATCTTTTTAGAAATCAATTTAATAAATGTGAGTGACATTTGGCATGTGTTGAGTGTTGTCCGATCATTATTGCATGTATGTATCTTGAACATTGAACTGTGATGTGCTAAGTTCAAAGTTTGAGATCTCACATGCCTTTAGCCATGAATTGACACAAATAATAAATATGATGAACTGATGCAGGACGTGAGAGATGAAAATGAATTATGAACATAAAAGGTATGGTTCAGGATTCAATATCTCAAAGAAAACACGACGCTGAGATAGAAAGACGCAGGCTAAAGAAGGCATGACCAATGTAAAATGGGAAATTGAACTTTGAACTTTGAACAAGTGAGTTCAAGGTTCATAGTTCAATATTACGTTACACATCCAACGTGGGTTTGCAAAACTTATCGATCAAAGAAAAATGTGCGGACATGCACAACGGGAAATGGGATGTTGAACTTTGAACTTTGAGTTCAAGGTTCAAGGTTCAATATACAACCTAACACTTTACACATTACTTTGCGAAAAAGTTAATCAAAATCTTTTGACCTACAACAATAATAATGCTATTGCTGCACTAAACCCAGATTACATACTCAAAGTCACCAATAATTGCTCAAAGTATTTAACGCTTTCTTTGAATGGAACCCACGTACTACATTTACAGAAATGACTGTGAAGACAAATTCAAGAATCCTTGAAACATTCAATTTGCACATCTTTGCATACACAATTTTAAATAATGACACGATAGTAACATGATGATTATATGAACTAGTTAACACCTTCTTAAATATATCAAACCATTACAATACACACTCTATGTGAAACCTAAAAATGAAGAACATAATTCTATCTACATACTATTAAGGAAAAAATTTAGAACCTGTAAAAATGAAAGAGGAAGAGAATATAAGGAGGAAGGAAAGTTTCCAAATTTTATCCTGTACGTGACACCTATCCTTCTTCAAATTATATTTTTTTCCATCATATGTACTCCCTCTCAAACTAATAATATCTTCTCATATACAAAGATCTTATCTCCACTCTGTATTTTTTCATCTAATTCCTCTTTATCTGCAACCATATTTACCTAAATCTCTATCTTATCTCTAATTAGAAATATTCCTTTTATTTGAATTTTCCTTCAAATGCACATCCCAGTAAAATTGAAAGCATACAGACATTCCTTATTCATCTACTCTCATGTCAAATAAAATTTGATTAAAGAGAAATCAAATTTTTTCACCTTATAATCTAAAATTATTCGCCTCTTTACCTGTAACCATAAACCTTATTCTCATGGTCAATAAATATTTCCAATAAAATAAATTTTAGCCCTCGAGCGAAAGCAACATATAGTGAAGGTTCCTATTTTGATGCTTATCTATCATTTTTTTTCACTTATATTCTATAGAAAATAAATTCCATCTCCAAGTGAAAATACTTGATGGATATAAATTTATACCCTTTAAAAAAAAATATTTTCAGCACTCTCACTATATCCTTTCACTGTGCACATGAAAATATTTTTACACCTGGTTCATGAAACCTCAAACTAGGTACTTGAAAAAATCATGAGAACTAACTGTAAGGGGCTGAAAGTGGAAAAAAACACTTGGTGATAGGTGATTTTCATATGATTCTAATGATTTTTCTTCATCACCAAGATTTCATATATTTACCCGTAAAGTAGGGTACTCATAATAGTTTCTAGGGGTGTCTTTCTTATGCCTTAGTCAATTCTTCAACATGGTCACTTAAAATTCCTTTAAATTTTGAAGGTACCAACAACCTTCTCCTTTTCTTTGTCTGGTGTTTCTTAGCTTCTCCCTAAGGATCAATTTTATGTTTGAAATTTCTCTTTGGAAGAGTTTTAGGATGACATCCCACATTTTCTTGCAATTATCCAATCTTGCAATACGGAACAATATGATTTTTAACCTCATCTTGGACAATATGCCTATCTTTGAGATTCTGTTTGTGGTAATTTTCTAGTAGCTTTGGATCTATAGGTACAACAACATTATTCATTACGTACTCCTTTAATCCATGCTCTTCTAGCAATAAAAAAATTCTAGATTTCCAAATACCAAATTTTGATGGACTGTCTAGTCTATCTTTGATGAAGGGCAAGGCAGGAGGATCCCCAATGGAGATGTCCTAGACCCCAACCAATAACCACACAATGGAATATAAATAACAACACAAAGATTTATATCCACACAATGCAAATACTCATAATAGAATCATTATATTTTCATCCAACATGCCTGGCTGTAAGGCCTTCCGGGTTACGGCCAAATACAATGCAATTACAATAGAAACTCTGTAAGATCTCGCAAGATCCAAATGAAACCCTAGCTAGCCCAGATCCACACACTGGTAGGAACACCAAAGGAAGATCTAAAATTGTGCTCGCAATCCTACCAAGCAATCTCCTTGTTTCCCAAGCCGCAGCCACTTGCTCCTCTCAAAACTCACTCCACAACCACCTCCTCTTCTCCCAAGTGGATGAATAATCCTAGCTAGTCCAGATCCACACACTAGTAGGAGCCCCCAAGGAAGATCTAAACTTGTGCTTGCAAGTCCACGAAGCAATCCCCTTGTCCCCCAAGCTGCAACCACTAGCTCCTCTCAAAACTCGCTCCTCTACCTCTTCCTCTTCTCCAGGATGAATGAATAATGACTAAAGACTTCCCCCACAACCCCTACTTATACTAATCTAAGCCACAGGTCGCCTCTGAACATAAATTAAATACAAACACATAAATTAAATGCCACAAGTTGGCCAACAACAAAAATTAAATTCCCAAAATTGATGTCTTAGTAAAATTGCGATATCTCCTAGCTCCGGATGAATTAGGACTCGTGCTTCAAACCGTAGGTAGAAATATAGGCCCTCTTCAATCCCTAAATTTTTAATCCTCTAACTCTTTGTGGAAAATTACTTATATGGCCTGTAATAGGCACCAAATTCCTAAGTAAGGCCGAGCTCCTCCCAGTCCATTCCAAGCAACCAAGACCATGCCAAGTTCCATTAAATACATCAAAACCAATTACCCAAGACCCAAGTAGGTCCACAAAACTCTACCAAATCCCTCACACATGAAAATAAGTCCACACAACTCCATCAAATCTCCCAAACATGCAGGATAGCCAACTACCCCGGGATGCTCCTGCATCAATCTTGATCTCTCAAACTAGTTGAAGCCATTTTTGAAACCCTTGAACAAAAGAAAAATGAAACTTGAGTTGTGTGAAAAATTTTAATTTCTCTCTCAAGAAAAACCTTGTGCTTAGCTAGAATATAACTTCATTTCTTTAGGGATCTGATATCATTTGAATTTTCTTTTACCTAGAAGGTTCTATTAGCCTAGTATTATTCCCAAACATACACAAAAACTTAGAACCAAATGAAAATTGTAGCAAAAGATGAGAGAAATCAAATACATAGATAATGCAAAGAATTTTGGATAAATGTCCCTAGAAAAACCCTAACAGTGGAAAAGCAATTTTCAAGTCTGAGGTATATTATTAATATGTTTAGAAAATATTCTATTGAAAAAATTTTACACTATTTTGCCTAATACTAGAAATACATGCAATCTCCTCCCAGTCACTCATTGAACTCTTGATGATCACTTCTTAAACAACCCTCTATAAATTAGAAGCTGGAAGTATCTCCTTCTTATGCTGCTAAAAAACTCTCCCTTGTCTTACTGAAAACTCAACTGGTTTTCATCAATCTCTCTCGCCAATGGGGCTTAACAACCCCCAACATATACTTTATCATTTAAAAACTAAAGTGCCACAAAGTGAAAGGGCTTGGAATCCCAATAGGTTTTAGTTCACATTCTTTTGCATTGCTATCCCTCATGATGCCTCTCAAAGATGACATACTTGACGAACTATATAATTTAACAACAACAATATTTATATAAAACATGCTCGCAATCTTATTTAAAAGTGAAAGCAATACGTACATTTTCACAAGTGGAAAGAAAAAGGAAGAAAGGAGGAACGACCTATAGGATTTGAGAAATACAAATCCCCAAAATGCCAAGAATACCTGCATGCAAATAACATGTTACAAGAGAGAAGCAGAAGGAGGAAAAAGCAGAACTCAGAAGTTACTCAAAAAGTGAGAGCAAAATTATAATCTGAATTAATTAAAAAAGAATTACAAGGTTCAACCTATAAAGGTGAACAAAA
>MU224041.1:1945999-1965071 GCA_018584345.1 Thuja plicata | reverse complement strand
TACATGCTATTTTATTACATACTAGTTGTTAGTGCTATTTCATCTTTTATAGTTTAAATGCATGCTTATTCCTTCATTTAGCTTGTTTTTGGATTAAATCCTTCATGCTAGGATAGTATTGGTCACTGATTTGGAGCATATTCTGAGGGCTGATATGGAACTCATCACACTCTTTCTAGTTAGAAGGCAATAGATCAATTTTAGCGGGTTTCCTATGTCTTTCATGTTTTTCACTAACCCCATGTTGCTAATATAAAGATTTATTGAAGTGTTTGTGTTGATCTGACAGGTACCTAAATACACACACACAGGATCTATAGGTATAGCTACAACACTGGTAACATATTCCTCTATACCATTCTACTCTAGCAATAAAGAAATTACAGGTTTCCAAACACCAAAATTTGAGACTCCATCTAATCTGTCCTTATCTTTCAAACCAGTTGAGGCGATATCAAAGGATAAAAGAAATAATAGTTTTAAAGAGGTCAAACTAGGTTTTAATAAACTTTCAATTTTCCCTTGCCTAGGGTAAACCTTTTCTACGCTCAACTTAGCTCTAATACCATGTGAAAATTCTAATGCAATTACTGATTATTAATCTCCTAGATCTTATACAGATTATTTAACTGCCAAAAATTAATTCACAGCTAATATGGAAAAATTACACAACTGCAACTTCACAAATATAAAATATAAAAGAAACATGCAACACAATGAACATGATATTTTTGGATAAATTGTCCCTATAAAAACCCCGGAGGGAAAACCAGTAATGCAGATCAGAAACTTATATAAAGTTCAAAAATTTAAGAGATACATAAAAATGCTTTCCTCTTATTGGCAGAGCTCTGAAAAACTCCCAATTTCTCATGCTAAGATCCCACAATTTCTATCTCCAATGCTATCACTGCGCCCTTGCTAACACTGCAAGGCTATTTTCTTACAATACAAATTCATTTTCTAACACTGCAAATGCTTCTCAAACTTGTTGTGTATTCTCTAAATTCCCCTAACCCCTTTTATACTACTCTCATTGGAAACCAATGACCGAGATTTATTCTCAATCAATGAAAGAAATTAAAAAAGCTTAACAACCAATAACAAATCCATTGTAAGGTGTCCCTAAAAGAGATCAATTAATTAATAAATATTATTTTGAATCTAACCAAAGAAGAACTATTTACTAATAATAACATAAGGAGAAATAACTTTTGATCTACTCAAACTAACACTCCCTCTTAGCGAGGAGGTTGTTCGACATGACACCAAACTTATCTCTAAAGAAGATGAATTTTTCCTTCCCCAATGCCATAGTCAGAATGTTTTCTACCTACTTCTCTATAGGTATGTACTATAGTTGAACAACCCCCACTATACACAATCCCTAATGAAGTAATAACTGTTGTCTATATGCTTAGACCTATCTTGAAACACTAGATTCTTAGATAATTTAATGCAACTCTGATTGTCGCAGTGTATCACAGTAGTCTCAGCTCTCTCTGAACAAACAAGGATACTAGAATTTTTTTAAGCCATATAGCTTCACATGTCACCATGCTGGCTGCTATGTATTCTAATTCTATAGAACTCAGAGCCATAGACTTCTTCTTTGTGTTGAATGTCCTAAACGAAGAGATAACTCATGATCCCAAGCTGAAACAACACCCTGAAGTACATCTCTTACCCGCTGTATTTCCTACCCAATCTGCATCACTATAACCTATCAACTTGATTCCTTCACCTTGAGTATATATAATACCATACTCAACTGTACCACACAAATAATGTAGCACATATTTTGTCATTGTCTAATGCACTCTCTTTGGCTTGACCATGAACTAACTACAAAATTTTACTTCAAAAGATATTTCTTCCCTAGTGTTGACCAAGTACATGAGAGAACCAATCATCTACGTGTATAAGGTGGGATATGCATCCTTCTCCTTAGATGTGTCTACCTTCTTCCAATTTGTGATCATGGTGGTAGACATGGATTTTCAATCCTCCATCCTGAATATTCTCAATATTTCAATTTAATATATCCCTTGTCCAAGGACAATCTCTCCATATGTATGTAAAATCCCCATGCCTAGAAAGTAGTGCATAAGTCCCAAATCATTCATCTCAAACTCTCTTGAAATGTCCCTTTTTCACACCTATATGAGCCCTAGTGAGCTTGTCAAAAATAGGTCATCCACATATAGAACAAGAATGAGAATATCACCCCAACTACCAAGTAGTAGAGGTTAGAAAACACCTCACTCTTCCTAAATCCCATTCCTTGTAAGTATGAATCAATGTGCTCATACCCTGCTCTAGGAGCTTTCTTGAGCCCCTACAAAGCTCTCTTGAATCTGCAAACATGGGTCTCTTTATTGTGTACTACAAAGGCTTCTTGTTGTTCTATGCATACCTCCTCTTTCAACTCAACATTAAGAAATGTTATCTTGAGATCCATTTAATGAATCTGCCATCCCATCTGTGCTACAAATGAGATCACAACACATAAATAAGTATACCTGGCCACTAGAGAAAATGTGTCGTCATAGTCTATTTCCTACTTCTGAGAGAACCCCTTTGTCGTAAACCTTGCCTTGTATTTCTCAGTGCTACCATATGCATAGTGCTTAATCTTATGAATCGAGCATAATCCAACTAATACCCTGTCATTTGGTCTAGGCACAACCTCCTACACATTATTATGCATTATTGAAGTATACTCCTCAACCATCACATCTCACCACACCTGATGTTGTAGAACCTCCTAATAGATGGAAGGCTCACTATATACCAACTGACTAAATAATGCCACATAGACATTAAACTTAGTTGGTTGTCTCTTTTGTGTCATACTCATCCTAGGAACTCCCACAAACTCTTGAGCATCCCTATGTGTCTGTAGAGACTCACAGTTCCTATTGTCAACTGGAGAGGATGAAACATCAACCTCCATGTCTTCTTTATGCATATCTTGGTGCACCTGATACTCTATATTCTATGAACTCTCAACACTTGAGATTGTGCTTGTACTAGTAACTGTACTCGAGCTTTTCTTCCTTTGATTCGGTTGAGTGATCCTTGCAGCTTCTATTGGTTGCTCACTCTGATTATATGCTGGAAAATCTCTAGACCTTTTCCTCCATGAATTTGGTATCATGTCTGACAATAATCCTCATGGTCCCTGGAATAAATATCTGATATTCCTTTGAGGTCTCACTGTACCCCACAAAGTACCTTCTCTTTGCAGTCTCATCTAACTTGTTACGTGTATCTATTGGAATGTGAAAATAAGACAAACTTCCAAATATCCTAAAGTGACTGACATCTGGCTTCTTTCCTATGAATGCCTGCTCTGGTGTCATCTTTCCCAGTACCTTATGTGGAACCCTATTTTGTATATTTATTATCATAATATATGCCTTTTCCAAAGAGTAGCATGGCATTTCCTACTCATGTAGCATAGCTCTTCCTACCTCTAATAGGGAATGCTTTTTCCACTCAACAACCCCATTATGTTATGGATTTTATGGAACATTCCACTCTCTTCTTGATTTCTTCCCTTGTACAGAACTCTAGGAACTCTTTCCCTTTTTACTCGCCTCTATTGTTTGACCAAAGAACCTATATCTTCCTTCCAGTCCAATTATCCACAATAGCCTTGAACTCTTGGAAGTGGCTGAAAACCTCATCCTTGGTCTTCAAGAAGTATTTCCAGGTCTTCCTGGAGAAATCATCAATAAAGGTAACAAAGTACTCATATCCTTTGAGATAATTTGTCGATATTGGTCCACATATATGTGAATGTAGTAGATTAAGAACACCCTCAGATCTGATGTTACACCCTATAAAAGTTGCTTTTGTAAACTTCCCCACCACACATCCCTTACACATGTCATCATGCTCTCTTCTCACCTCTAGAACACATATCACTGTCTCACAAAGAAATTTAAGTGCTCCATAATGTATATGGCCGATCCTCCTATGTCATAGCTCTCCTCGATCTCTAGGATTTCTATTTCTCATGAGTGCTTTAGGAGTATCAAATTGCATCCTATAAAGCTTACCACTGCTGACTCCAATTGGTATGGGTGATTTCAAGTCCTTATGCTTGATCAACACATGTGCCCCTCTAAAGAGTATCCTGAAGGACAAATATAAAAATTAGATTCATAGCTAAGCCTAACACATGCAACACATTAGGAAGGGAAATTGACTTGCCATTCTCCCTCTAAAACTGAACAATCCCTTTCCCAGCTGAGTTGATTTTTGACATGTTCGACATATAAATTTGGATTCTAGTGTCCTCCTCCTTATAAATAGAGAATTATTCTCTAACTATTGTCATATGAAATCATGCCCCACTATCTATATACCACACACTCTTTGAGGTTGAGCTAACCATACAAGCCATGAGTGCAAAATCATTCTCCATCCAACTAGAGAGCTCATCTACACTTGGTGAAGTTGCTACCTGTTTCTTTCCTTTCTTATCATTTTTCCTTTACGGGAAATTATGGATATAGTGGCCAAACTCATGACATCCAAAGCACTTGATCATAGAAAAGTCCTTACTTTGCAGATTTGATCCTTTACTAGACCCCTTCTTTAGTTTCCCTTTTCCCACTAGGGCAACGTTCTCTAGTTCCACCTCGCTTTTTTAATCTTATTGTTGGCTCCGTTGAGAAGACTTAGTCTAAGCTCCTCCTAATTGAAATCACTCCATAGCCATTCTCAACTCGTTCAGGTATTGCGTCCATTTATAACTTGAACAAAGACATCCCAATTCTCAGTAAACCCATTTAGGGCTATCCTTACTATCTCATCATCATCTGGTTTATCCCAAATATCTTCTAACTCATCCTTGACAAGTCTAAGCCTCATGAGGTAACTTGTAACATCTTCTCCCTTGACCATGCGGGTATTCATCAACTTTTCCTTGAGAATAATCTTCCAATTAGTGGTAGCATTCACAAATTCAGAATGACATCCCACATCTTCTTCACTATATCTAACTCAGTAATATGCAGAACTATATGGTCCTTGACACCATCAATGCTTAGCGTCCTTGTCTTGTCATCATGCTTCTTATATGCTAAGAGGTTTGTTGGATCTATAGGTACACCTATAACACTGGTCACATATTGCTTGATACCATTCTATTCTAGTAATAAAGAAATTATGTGTTTCCAAACACCGAAATTTGAGACTCCATCCAATCTGTCCTTATCTCTAAAACCAGCTAAGGCCATATCAAAGGATAAAAGAAATAATAATTTGAAAGAGGTCAAACTAGGTTTTATAAACCCTCAATTTTCCATTGCCTAGGGTAAACCTTTTCTACCCTCAACTTATCTTTGATACCATGTGAAAATTCTATTGTAGCTACTGATTATTAATCTCTTATCTTATATAAATTATTTAACTATCAAAAAATTAATTCACAGCTAATATAGAAAAATAACACAACCGCAAATTCATAAATATAAAACATGAAAGAAACATGCAACATAAAGAACGTGATAGTTTTGGACAAATTATCCCTGAAAAAACCCCAAAGTGAAAACTAGTAATGCAGATGAGGAGCTTATATTAAACTTTAGCAAGTTAAGAGATGCATAAAAATGCTTGCCTCTTATTGGCAGAGCTCTGACAATCTCCCAATTTCTCCTGATGAGTTCCCACAATTACTATCTCTAAAACTATCATTGCGCTCTTGCTAACACTACAATACTATTTTCTGACACTACAAATTCATTTGCTAACACTGCAAATTCTTTTCAAACCTTTAGTATATTCTCCAAATGCCCCTGACCCCCTTTTATACTACTCTCATTGGAAACCAATGAATGAGATTTATTCTCAATCAAGGGCTGAGATAAAAAAATAACTAACAACCAATAACAAATCGGTTGCAAGGTATCCCTAAAAGAGATCAATTAATTAATAAATATGGTTGTGACTCTAACCAAAGAACAAGTATTTACTAATAATAAAATACAGAGAAATGGCTTTTGAGCTACTCAAACTAACACCCACATGTGTGACAAGGACACATTATCTCACCTTTTCTTCGCACATGTCTGCACATGCTCTTATTGAAGAAACTTTGCCTTCCATTTTATCCCACTCTTAGTTGATAAATGTGCAAGAATTACATCTTGGAGGAGTACTAACTCCTTCTATGTTGGCCCCTTCAACCTCATATGACATGTCTTCTTTTCAATCCATCTCCTAACACCTGACACAATATTTCAATCAATACCTCCACAATATTCAAATGTCACCCTTTACTTTCTCATTTAAAAAAATATAAATTTAATTATTGGCCTTCAATTTTCATATCAAATTTTTACATAATATCATCATGCTCTTGTAATCACCTAAAATTGGTCTAGTCTAACCAAAAGCCTTAAATCTCAAGCAAATTTCCCTAGGTCCTGATGGAGGAATAAAACCTTAATTAAGACATTAAATCAGATCTTAATCATAGTTGCTTGAGAAAATTTAATCAATTTACTTACATAAAAAGAAAGGAAGGGAAGACTAAAAAATACAACACCCTTAAAATATCATAGAGGAAGAGACCAAAGTAAGAAGAAACACCACCCATATTGAAAACAATATAGAAGAAGCATAAACCCCACAAAAATAAAATCACTTGGAAAACAACAAAGACCACTCCAACCACATCACTAAAGAATAACCCAAACTTCCTAGCTCTAGTAGGCCCTTTTCCAACACTTTCACACTCCCATAAACCAATGAGCAGAGGGAAGAAGTAACCACCAAAGGAGAAAAAAATAAGAGGGAAACTAAACTCGACACCAAAGAAAGAGAATGAAGATGGGAAAGAACCTCCTTGGCCAAGATAGAGAATCCCCTATGCTCTTCTACAATCAAAAATAAAAAATCTTTGAGCTGAGGGAAAGAGGTCTGTGTCACATGAAAACCAAGGGAGAAGCCTCTATGTTCATCCTCACAAGTCATAAAAGGAACCTAGCCTAAAAGACACAAGCATATTTAAAAGAAAGTTGAAAGACATTAAACACCTCACCAAACAACAAGCACACTAAAAACCCTAGCCTCCACTGCACACTCCGCGGTTTGCTCCATCATTTTTATCACCAAACACAAAAAAAAGTCCAAATTTGTTTAAATTTAAAATCTATTTGACTTTTTGGTCTTGAAAAGGGTATTTTTTTCTAAGGTGTGTCACTATCTTTATCTCATAACACACTCTTAGCATATGAAAACCAATATTATACCACATGCATTATTAAATTGTCTAAAATTCACATTATCTGGTCTCAAACTTTTAAAACCTCAAGTGGTGTATGACCTTATGTTCCTATCTAGGAGTGCTAGGGAGATCAGATACAAGATTAAGAGTGATTAAGTTCATATTTATAGAAATAAACAGAAATAAACTGCGAAAATGAATAACAGAATGTTAAACTAAGGACGTATGATAAAGATGAATAAATAGAATACAAAACTAAAGAAAAAAAACTAATCTAAATGCATAAAAGAAAAGAACAATTAATAGAATAAAAATTTTATGAATAGGAGATGGAAATGATCTAAGAGAATAAAATACTAACTAGATTATATGTGTATTGTGAGTGACTAGCTAAAAAAGAGAGAGGAGAAGTGATGTTCAGGGTACTCCCCTTCTTTAATCAAACAATTCAAAGGAAGTAAATAGAACAATTCGATCTCAAATGAACAACCTACTAAACATAATAAACTTGCCAAAAATAGTAACTCTTCTCAAAGATATCCCTTATTGAAATACTAGACAATATTTTTGGGTGATACAAGATTTCTCTTACACCTTGGATGCTCCTGCATCAGATACCCTGGGTAATTTGAGTAGTGATCCTGTCAAAACTTAGGTATTTAGAGGAAAACCAAGGTGGTCAACCTCTTTTTTTGATAGCCATGATGAATGTTCAACAGGTCATCCCATCCATTGGACCAAGTACTCTTCATATTTCTTGTTTCTTGTGCTTCTACCCACACGACTATCCAAACTATCCTCTATCTCTTCTATAGTTGAAGTAGGTGCTGGGAAATTCTACTGTGGTTTTTCTATTTCATCTTCCATACTGTCATCGCAATACACTATCACATCTAAAATATTAAATATAGGTAAAATAGTGATTTCACTTGGCAACACTACTTCATAAGTATTTCCTAAATCATTCTTCTTCATATTTTTGCATGGTCCAAATTTCTTCATCTTCAACTTATTTTATGTTCCCACTGGAAATGTTTCCTTTCTCAAATGAACCATGACTTCATCTCTAATCTAAAATTCCTCATGACTCATTTTCTGATCTTCCTTAGCCTTGTACTGAATGTTCATTTTGTTAATATGATTCCTCACTTCTTCATGCAAATTCTTCAAGTGTTTTGAAATGTCTTTATCTTCAATGTTACTCTTTTATCCATTGTCCAACTTCCTTAATTCAGAAGCATTTTCAGGGCTACTTCCATATACAATTTGGAATGGTGATTTACCAGGGCTTCTATTGATGAATTATTGTATGTAAATGTTGCATGTGGTAAAAAATCAAATTCCACCCCTTCGATTTATCTCCTACTAAGAATATCAACAAATTTCCCAAACTCCTATTCACCACTTATGTCTGTCCATTAGTCTATGGATGGTGTGTTCAGCTAAACTTCAAATCTGTCTTTAGATTCTTCCACAATTTCCTCTAAAATTACCCAACAAACTTAGTGTCCCGATCTAAAACTATTCTTTTTGGTAGACCATGTAGTCTCACCACTTCTCTAAAATACAACTCTACCACATGAACAGAATCATTAGTCTTCCTACAAGGAATGAAGTGTGTTATCTTTGAGAACCTGTCCACCACCAAAAAAATGGAATCATGCCCTCTTTTAGTCCTTGGTAAACAAAGAACAAATTCCATACTAATATACTCCCATATCCTCTCTAGTATAGGTAATAAATGATATGTAACCATGTACTCTTCCTTGTTCCTTTTTCCATCTAACATATTCTACAACTCTATATGGACTTCTTAACATCTTATTGTAATTATGGCCAATAATAATGCTCACTAACCAAAGAAATAGTTTTACCTTAACCAAAATGTCTAACTCATCCTCCACTATGATTCTCATTTATTAGGTTCTCCCTCATGGAGCTCTTTGGAATCCATAACTGGCTCCATTTAAATAACATTCTCTCTTGGATTATAATATCCAACCATCTAGTCTTTTCTAGTGTAAAAGGGTATGTGCAAGCTCTCCAGGCCTCACAAAACTTAGGATCCTCAGGATAACAACTCTTGAGCTCCTTAAAATGAACAAATTTGATCTACATCTTTGTCAAAAAATTATGCCTCCTACTCAAGGCCTCTAGAACCCTATTAGAATTCCCAATCATATGCTTCAGAATAAAAGTTTAAATTTGCAAAAACTCAACCCATTTTAAATGCCTTTGGTTCAACTTTCCTTGGCTATTCAAATACTATAAATCTTGATGATCAGTAAACAAAACAAATTATTTAGGAAAAATATAATGTCTCTACTTCCTCAATGCCTAAACTATAGCATAAAACTCCTGATCATAAACAAAATATTTTCTTTTTGCGTCATTCAAATTCTTACTAAAATAAGCAATGGGTTTACCTTCCTCACTCAAAATAGCTCCAATGATATTTCCAATAACATCACAATATACTTGAAATACATTATTAAAATTTGGAAGTGCCAAAACTCTTTTCTGCTCCTGCAGTTTTCTTAAACTCTTTTCTATCCCCTCATGGTTTCAGTCAAGGATCCACAAATACTACTAAAATTTCTAATAAACCTTCTATAAAATTTATTCAAAAAGTGAAAAGATCTTATCTCAATAACGCTCCTTGGGTTAGGCCATTCAAGGATATCCTTCACTTTCTCTAGGCCCATTGTAAGACCATTTGCTTGGACCACAAGTCCCAAGTACACTAACTCCACAAAGATTCACTTCTTTGGGTTAATCAACAACTTATCTTCCCTTAACTTATCGAAGACCCTATGAATATGCATTATATTATCTTCCAATGTCTTACTGAAGATCAAAACATCATCCAAGTAAACAATAACAAACTTACTTATGAATTCTTTCAATACCTCGATCATGAGTTGCGTGAATGTGCTTAGTGCATTGGTTAGCCCAAAAGGCATGAATAACCACTCATACAAGCCCTCCTTTGTCTTGAAGGTTGTCTTCCATTCATGTCCTTCTCTAATCTAGATTTGGTGATATCCACTCTTCAGATATATCTTTGTGAAGTACTTAGCTTCACCTAAGCAATCCATAGTGTCATCAATCCTTGGAAAGGGAAACCTATACTTTATATTGATCTTATTAATAGCCCAATAATCTATACATATCCTTTATTATCTATTTTTCTTTGGTGCTAGTATTGATGGTAAAACACATGGTCTCAAACTCTCTCAAATCAAGCCCTTTTGCAAAAAATCTTTCACTTGTCTATTCAATTTACCACTCTCTATTAGAGTCATTCTATGGGCTTCCTTATTTGGAAAACTAGCTCCAATTTTTAAGTCCATTTGATAACTAATATTTCTTATTGGTGTAAATCCATCAGGTACATTATCAGATACAATATCCTGAAACTCATCCAAAAAATTTGTAACTTCCACAGGTACATCTTCTACTTCCTCTTTATAAACTCTTGGAATTAAATAAAAACACTTATGTTCATGCTTCATGCCTTCCAGAAAATTCCTTCCAACAACTAAATAGATTCTCGCATTACTACATACCTTTTCCTTTGTTTCCTTTAATGGCTTCAGCTTGTGTCAAACTCCATCCTTTGTTAAAGAATAGGTATTTGCATATACATCATGTACTGCACGAAGATCAAACTTCCAAGGTCTCCCTAAAAAAATATGACAAGCATCCATAGGCATAATATCACATAATCGCCATCATGATAGTTTCTAATTTTGAAGTTTACCAAACATTGTTTATTGACCAAAACCTTGTGATCCTTCTGAAACTGAGAAATTCAGTAGGGATTTATATGTTTTCTTCTCTTTAACTTCAATTTATCAACCATTTCCTCTAAAACAAGGTTATCTATAATACCACTATCAATAATGACATTGTATAATTTACCATTACACTTACACCTCGTGGGAAAAATATTCTTTATTTTCTTAGGTTCTTTCTCATCATTCAACAAGGCTCTTATGGTGATAAGGACCTCTCTTCTTTCAACATCTTCAAAATGTGATTACTTGGAATATTCATCCACATGTGAAATTTGTGTATTAGCATCTAGTCTTTTATTTTTTATCCCTTGATGTTGCACACACTCATAAGTTATATGTCCTTCTCTATAATGAAAATAAGCCCCATAGAAACCTCCTCTTCCTAATCCTTTCCCTCTTTTTCTTCCTCTCTAATCTCTGTTATTTTGATTGTGAGGGTTATATAAATTATTTCCCTTTGATTATGATTCCTACTAGAATCACCATTCTTCTTCTGATCTTCATTCCAGCCTCCATAATACCATCCACTAGGTTTTCCACCACAACCTCTTCCACTTTGCTTTCTCTCAAAATTCTTATTCAGTTTTTATTCTACCTTCAAATAAAATTGATATGCATCTTCCATGGTAAATATTAATACCATGATCAAATCCTCTTGAATACTTAGTCTTAACCCATTTATTTAATGGGAAACCTTCTCCTTGTTAGCTTCAGAATGACCATTTTTGATAAGGACTCGATAGAACTCTTCAATATATGCCTAGATAGAGCTTCCCGCTTGTTTCAACCCCTGCATTTTCTTTAGCAAATTAAGCTCATAGTCAACATGAATGAATTGTCTCTTAAATTTTTCCACCATTTCATCCCATCTTGTTATCTTCTCCTTCCCTCTTCTATTTCTCTCTAATTGAGTCTCTTTCCACCAAATCTAAGCATGACCTTTCAGCTTGGCCTTTGCGAATCTGACCCTCTCAAGATCTTCTATTTCCTCAAACTCAAATTATTCCTCCATATCATTGATCCAATCCATAAAATCTTCTGGATTAAGATTTCCAAAAAATGTAGAAACTTTAAATTTTTGTCTCTTTCCAATATTAGAAATGGCCTTCAAGAACCTAGCTTCATTAGGATCCCTAACTTTTTCTTTTCTTCTTCAAAATTTCCTTATTCTTCAAAAGCATCTTCACTTGTATCCATTTCCCTCATATCATATCCTCTATGCATCTCCTCTTGCAGTTCTAGCACTTGCCTCTGGAGGGCTCTAAAACCCTCTTTTATCACACTGTCGTTCCTTCACGGAGGCATTTTCCACACTTATCACTCAGACCCACAACCACAACTATGGTGCAAACCACCTCACATTTGAAGATCTATCTACACACAAAGGAACTTCTACTTTGATAGCACTTGATGAAGGGTACTCCCTTTCTTTGATCAAACACACATAACATAATAAGGAAATAAACAGATAATTGGAAGAAAATAATAGTGACATGAATAGAAACACTTGCTTTCTATTATTTTCAATTAAATGACATTACAATATTCATAAAAGTAACATGCTACAACCACACGGGTAGTTTTATTACAATAATATCCAAGACAGAGCCACAATCTACACTGTTGAAACTAAACCCTAAAATCCTCATTCAGCCCTATATAAGTAGTACAACTAGACCACCTTATAATATTTTTCAGAGTAAAAGTTTCCATTTGGCACCCAGCAGTTCAATTTCCTACCTTAAGTGTTTTTTTCTCTCTATTCCTTTTGTATTGAAAATTGAGTCCTGAAGGCCCAACTTCTAAAAACTATAACTTGTAACCTGTTGAGTCAATTGACTATTATGAACCCATTTCATAAATTCCACAAATTTCTTTATTCCCTAGTATGGAAAAATACTATCCGATAAAATTTTGACCCCTTTTGGGAGCCCCTAAGGCCTTCAAAACTGAGTTCAAAGTTTTTGTATCACCCCGCCAAAATAGAAAATGCAATATCTTAAAAATCGGACTTGATCTTGCCATGAAAAATTACCGATAGGAATATATATCCAAAATGAACCTCTAGGTAAGTAAATGGAAAATTTCAAGCTCAAATTAATATCCTAATAAATAATAATAAACATTTGACAAATAGTAACTCTTCTCAAAGATAACCCTTATTGAAAAAGTAGATGATATTTTTGGGTGATGTAAGATTGCTCTTACAATTTGGATGCTCCTGCATCAAAAAGAGTGGAACCTAAATAGAATAATGATAATGTGATCCAATTTGAAGCTCACAAACCCACAATGAAAACTACACACAAAAAAAAAGAAAAAAGATGTTGGGGTGGATGTTTGGAGACTTACCTTTGTCAAATCCTTGTTTTGTTGTCTCCACCTCCTCAACAACCATTTAGACACAGAAAATTAGTGATAGATAACCAAGTAATGAAAATGAAATAGATATGCTATAATAAAAATATATATATGAGAGATATTATGCTCTAAAGATACAAAAAGATGGCAATCAAACTTCCCTATAAAAGTAGAGAGCCCAAGTGCATAAGATGGAACTGAATGCAAGAGCTTAGTGAGTTGATAATGGAAACCTACAACAAAATGGGTGTTTAGAGAAAATAGAAAGTGGAGAAATGAACTAGATGATTCTGTGTATAATAGCCAATAATTTTTAATCAACAAGTAAGCAGTCTCCAAAGTGAAGGTAAAAGAGGCACTTTTGATGGACTCAGACAAAATCTTGAACAGGAGATACATCATTAGGGGCATTACGAACGCAAGTTGATAGTTCATAATGTTCCAATGGTAACCTGGACATTTTCATATCTGAGGATGTAAGTGTGTTGTGCAAACATCTCTATGGTGTGCACTTTCCCTAAGCCATCAGGATCATGTGGAATGAATATCAAAGTGGATGATGAGTTGGTTGATGACAAGGATTGCAAGAGGTTTGAGTCTTATGCCAAAGTGGACAAATGATTAAATGGAATTTTACATAGGGGTGTATAATTTATCCCATTACATTTTTTTTCCAACTTTATCGAACATATTATGCTTAGAAGAGAGATATGAAGCTAAAGTAAGAGAAATTTACTTGACTTACCTGTTGGAATCTTGTCACATGGAGCTTCCCCGAGCTAATAAATCTTGATTTGTTGATGAGATGGATCTAGCATATAATTTGTAGACAAGAAGTCTATATGATTAAGACAACCTGTTTGATTTGAGGTCATTGATAGTACGCTGATATGGCTTGGCAAGTTGTTTCCATGTATCCATATGATAGGGAAAATTTTGATAAGATATGACATGTGTAGAGAATTATAAATAGGCATGTGATAGGGATACCTTTATAGGTGCACCAACATGCATAACATTGAGCTAGATAGACATGTGATAGGGCCTCTTAGAGATGGTGTGCTGATATGGGTTGCATTGAGCTAGATAGGTGTATGATATAGTGTATTAAGATCATGTTGATACACATAGAGTTAAGCTAGAGAGGTATATGATAGGGAAAGATCGAGAAACAAAGATGGTGATTTGGTCTCCACAAAGGCAAATGATGCTGAATTTTGAAAAAAACAACTATAGGAAAAAACCTATGGTGTAGAGACATTATTAGACAAAAGATAAATTAAAACACATAGATAATAAAACCCCCTTAGGATGGACTATGACACTTAAATATGGGAGCATAGACCATTCCATGGAAGGAAAACGATGTCGTGGAATAGCAACATATGAGATATTTTCATAGAATGTCACTTCCTAATGGGTGACACATGTTTCTACAATATCTATACAAGGATAGGGGATCCAAGGGATTGGCGTCAGAACCCTCAAGTGTAGACATACATCTATTCTCAGGGGATATTTCATCACAACCAACCTAAACTCGGAGATGAAGAAAGGCACATAAGGAAAAAAGAAAATCAAATTTTTGGGTCAACATAGAAGGGGTGCCTAAATGCCCCAAACACTTTACACCATCCCCAAATGTCAAAATAAAATGATTACAACAAATAGAAGAAGTAGAGAGCACATAGAAGAAGTGAATGAAAGAAAAACCCCCATTTCCAGGTACCGATAGAGTACAGGGTTCCTCTAGGAGGGAACAACATTAAAAGACAAGTATTGGGGAAGACATAAAAACACACTCTTATATTTAGATGTAGAAGATGGTATTTCCCTCATAGGTCGTTCATCAACAAGTTTTCATCCTCCTAGAATGATAATCATATGGGGAGGGAAGTTGATAATGCAATGGTATAGCTTCTAAGGCAGACCCAAGCACCCAACCAACAATTAGATCCAAGGATGAAGCAACCAAAAATTCCTCATTTAAGGGTTCTACCATTGTGAGTGAGAGGGATCATGTTAAGATCACCAAATCAACACTAGAATTTTCTCCAATGGATCAGAAATACAAGCATCAATGCTTGTAGGAGATCCATTTGTAGGTACAGATGAAGAACCATACCCACCAACCTCTATGAAATGGGGAAAACCAAACTTAGGAGAAGTCGAAGCTTGCTCCACCGTTAGAACCAAAATTGAAAGAGGGTTTGCCAGAGTAGACTTACAACACCAAAAATTTGGGACAAGTCCCTACTCAAAGTTTCTCTTGAAGTATGGACGTGAATCCCCCCAATCTCATGCAACTACTATCAGGAAATCTGGGAAGATAGCATAACAATAACAAGATGAAGAAAGCATAGGTGGAGTGGACATTACTACACTTAAAACCACTTGTGTGTGTAGCATGTTCACAAGTTTAGGAAATAGAGGGATATTTGGTAGAGTGGTGATAAGGGGTGGCTCTTGTGAAGGAGACATGAACACGTGGACCCACTTGGCGCAAGGCCCAATTTAGTCACTCCTAGTATAGGGGTGATGGGGAGGTCACCTTTCTCTCCTAGACTACTACTCTCTCTTAGGAATCTCACCTTGGACCCTATTCACTTAAGGATCCTCTAGACTCACACATGAGTCTCTTAGGGGTACTCACAGACCCTAACTATAAGGATTTCTACACTCCTTCTCTCCTAGGTTTCCTACCCACCGAAATATTTCACTCTCTACCTCATCTTACTCTCCATGATTGAATCAAATTATTCATGCACCCTTCTCCTTCTATCTCTCTCTCCTACAAATTCTCTAGCCGGACCATTTAGCTCGCCTAGGACTTGTTTCCAATTCTGACTAGCCTCTCCTCCAACACAAACACAAAAATAGAATAAAAATACATGATGGGTACCCTTTGACAGTCACATCCCATAAGCCTGATCATGAGAGTCAAAAGGTATCCATTAAACTGAATTGAACTTAGAATACTACTCTACTGAAGTTTGTACACAACAGAAAATACACACAGAACACACAGGAATTATTCTTTATTGAAAAAATGCAAATTACAATGTTAAGCTGAAAATCTGTTCTACTAGTCTCCTCAGTCTCTAACTTCTCCAACCTCTATTACAAGTTTCTTTTCTCCATTTTATGTCTCGGCCTATTCTTGATTCGTAACCGTTTCCAGGTTACCTGCTGTCTGAAGATTCTAACTTCCTCAGCTCTTCATCTTCCCTACGTAACTGTCATCAAGTTCTTCCTCTGCATGGCCATCGACATGGACAACATTTTTCTCTGTGTCACTGAATTTTCAAATTCCCTCTGCGATGTTGACAAGTCAACATATTTTCTTCCTCTGTCTGTTAGTCGCAATGTCGCGAGTCCCAAATAGCCGTGCCTGCCGATCTTATTGTCGCGTTATCGCAATGCTTATGAACTTCATTTCCTATCATCCAGCGATCATGCGACCCATGGTTATCTCATTGTCATGACACTTATCCACTTAACCGCCTGTGATCCAGTGACCTTGCTACACTATGAAACTAACCGCTTGTTATTCCGTGATCTTGCGACCCACGGTCATCTCATTATCACAGCACTTATTCACTTAACCACCAATTATCTCATGACTTGGAGATACACTACCATCGCATTGTCGCCACACCTATTCACTTAACCGCCGATCTTCTGTGACCTTGCGATCCACTGTTGTCGCATTACCGCAGCACTTTTTAACTAATTGCCTGCTATCCAGTGACTTGGTGATAACTGTTGTCGCATCACCGCAACACTTTTTAACTAACCATCTATGATCCTGCAACTGTGCGATTAGCCTTGTCGTGTCATCGCCAATTGTTTCCTGTTAGCCGATTTACATCTGCCGACTTTGCGATAACTGTGTCGTGTAATCATAGACTATTTCATGTTAACCGTTGTGCATCTGCCGACTTCGTGATCATCATTGTCGCTTCATTGCAAGATATTTCCTGTTAACCGCTGAGCATCTGCCGACTGTGCGATAAGCCATTGTCGTGTAATCGCCACTGTTTCATGTTAATCGTCGATCGTCTTCCGACTTTGCGACTAGCCCGCTCTTGCACTAGGAGTTAAGAACTATTAATGCTTAGGACAAAGACTAACTGCTAACTGTGATCTGCTCCTGGACCACCATTGCTAAACAGCTAGGGCTTTGAAGCTCAAACCCTAGGGTTCTCTGCACCATACTCCCCCCTCTGTGAAGGAAGAAATTAGTTTGAATTAGTCGGCAATAATGCCGAACTAATTCCTTGTTTTCTACAGTCTTCTTCGTCCATCCATTTCACTTCTGCTTCTGGTAACCCTAATCATTTGACAAGGTATTCTCTGTATACCCTGCATCTAGTTGTCTTTTGAACTCGTGAATCCAGGATTTTCTCTGCTTGTAACTTGGACTTAGTCTTCACCTGTATATCTTGGACATCTTTTCCTACTTCCATCTTTTGAGTAATCTCAGGTATCACTGGTCCTCTGTATGGAATCAAATCTTGTACATTAAAAATAGGTGATATATCCAAATCATTAGGTAAATCAATTTTATAGGCATTCTGCCCATACTTCTCCAATATCTTGCAGGGACCTACTCTCCTCATTTGCAGCTTAGTAGGAATCCCCTTCTGTAATCTGGTTTTGTTCAGATGTACCATTACCAGATCTCCAATCTGAAATTGGACTTCTCTCCTTCCTTCATCTACTTTCTCTTTTAATCTCTGATTTGACTCAATCAGATTCCTCTTCACCTGATTATGTATCTCCTTCATAGATTGTGCAAAGTCATCAGCATGTCCACTTATCATTCCCTATCCTTTTAGCTCTCTAAGTTCACAAACTCCACGTGGATGTATCTCATATACAATCTGAAATGGGCTTTTCCCCGTAGTCCTGTTAACACTATCATTATAAGCAAATTCTGCCTGTGGTAACACTTGATCCCAGGCTTGTCCATACTCCTTTGTTAAGCATCTAAGCAATTTTCCCAATACTCTGTTGATAACTTCTGTCTGTCTGTCTGTTTGAGGATGGTAGGCAGAACTGTGGGACAAATTAGTTCCCAATCTTCTCCATAATGTCTTCCAAAAATGACCCATAAATTTGGCATCTCTGTCAGACACTATGTTTACTGGCAAACCATGAATTCTAACTATTTCCTTGAAAAATAAGTGAGCAATATGACTGGCATCATTAGTGGTCTTACAAGGTATAAAATGACTCATTTTGCTGAATCTGTCTACCACAACAAAAATGCTATCATAACCAGTCTTTGTTCTAGGTAACCCCACAATAAAATCCATACTCAAAAATTCCCAAGGCCTATCTAGTATGGGTAGTGGTTGATACAAATCAGCATTTGTAGAGGTCCCCTTTGCCTTCTAACAAACTGTGCATTGCTCTACATATCTCCTTACATCCTTTTGCATCTTTGGCCAGTAATAGTATCTATTTACTAATTCCAGAGTCTTGTTCAATCCAAAATGTCCACTCAAACATCCATTGTGTTTTTCCTGTATCAGTTTCTCTCTCATGGAACCCCTTGGAACACATAATTGATTGTCCCTAAACAACAAGCCATTTTGCAGAGTGTAGTTAGCAAATTCACTGTGAAAATGATTTTCAAAATCAGAGCATACCTTGTATGCTT
>MU224041.1:1904761-1922082 GCA_018584345.1 Thuja plicata | reverse complement strand
GATAGTTAATATCAGCCACCTGAAATCCTATACCATGCATATCATGTTTAGGAGATACATTGATCAGGTTTTTAATTCCATGTTCATTAACACCAAGCCCTAAACCCTTATAACCTTGTTTATCTACTATAGTGTATTCAGTTGTATACCTATCTGGCATATTATCTATGGGAGATGATTGATTATGATGCTTGTGAGAGAATGTTGTGTAAAGTGGAACAATGATTTTAGGAGAATTTTCTTTGGATTTTCCTTTATTATCATCATGGATAGGATAAGAAGGAGAAGGTAAATCTAGAAATTCTTGCACATCCTCAGCCTGTACCATAGTTTGAGCCCTAACAAAAGTATGAGAAGAAGAAATAAGGATGGAAGATGGAAGAATAGGAGTAGGATAATGCTTAGAGAAGATGAGAAAGATGAGAGAATAGGATAATTGATAATGCTTAGAGAAAAATGAGAGAGAAGGCTTCCTTTTATATGAAATTAGGCCACAATCTCCTAAGGAGGCCTACATAGGATAATTAAATTATCATTTAAGCCTTTACCCCTAGGAGAGGACCTATATTAAATATAATTTAGGAATCAACCGATTCGGAGCCCGAAACAGCCGACCCAGAAGCGGGAGAGAACTATTTGCAAAGACCGACATCTAGGAATCTGTGGGATTCTGGGTTTGGGACCCTGGGATAGGGTCGAGGTCAGCCTTGTCCTAGGATAGGGCCAAGGTCAACCCTATCCTAGGGTAGGGCTGAGGTCAACCCAGTCCCAGAAGGTCGACCCTGTCCCTGCATCCCAGATACAGAGTCCTGCAGCCCAGAATGTAGAAATTAGTCCTGAAAGTGGTATGAGGAGGAGCAGATCAGGGGAAGATGATGTAGAAATGGGGGGATGATGTAATGGAGGTCAAATACATCCCCTAAGGAGGGATAAATTCTCTTAACATGGAAGTGCTTCCATTTTAAGATGATACAACTTCCTTTCCCCCTACGAAACATTGACAAGTGTCCTCACTTGTCATACTTTGCATGAGGTATGGAACTGGCCTAAGGCCGCAATGATACATTTATTGCAGTATTAGATATAACCAACAAAATCTATTCACTAAAAATGGAAATAAATTTGAAAAGCTCATACTTTTAAAGTGATCATTGCACATGCCAGGAACAAGTCACGAGAGTGGAATGACGATGGTGGCAGCATGCGTCAGCGCGTGATCTTTTTATTGAAAGCATAGAAAAATGATGACATGGGAGGTGGGTGGATGGAAGATTAAGGAATGAAATGAGTTGAAAAAGAAGAATGTAGAAAGTGAATGGAGAATTAAACTTTATGTAAACATAAAGTTTTTATTATGGTCATGCTTCAAAGGAATTCTTATTAAAGAGCTGCAGGAAGAAGGTTGACACCCTCTGCTGTAGGAAGTGTTACCTGTTGATCCTTTAAAATTGGCTGGTTGAATTGTTGCAGGAAGTCTTCTTTCATCTGTGGCTGGCGATACAACTTTAGTCGATGTCCATTAACTAATAGCTTGAAGTGTACTGGGTCAATTATGGTCAACTAGACTGCTCCATTTGTAAATACATGGCTTATTTCATATGGACCCAGCCATTGTGTCTACAACTTTCCTAGTATTTCTTGGAATCTGGAATCATACAACAATGCCCAATCTCCAACCTGGAACTGCTTACTCTTAATATGGGAGTTATGCCACTGTTTCCTTTTCTTTTGGACATTTGTTGTGTGCTGCAGGGTAGACTTGCACATTTCATCCAAAGAATTGAGATGCAACAAGCGCTCTCTCTATGCTGCAGGAAGATCAATATTTAACTCCAACGTTGTTCTTAATGTCTTGTGTTCAAATTCAATGGGTAGCATTGTTGCTTTACCATATAACAGTTTGAACGGAGTGAACCCTGTGGTGGTCTTCCATGTTCTTCTATATGCCCAGATGGCTTCTGATAGTCTGCTGCTCCAATCTCGACGATGCAAATGAACTGTCTTTGTTAAGATTGCTTCTATCTCCTGATTGGTAACATATGCTTGTCTGTTGGCCTGAGGGTGATAGGGGCTTGACTTCCGATGTCTGATATTATATTCCTTCATGAGATCTGTTATCATATTAGAAGTGAATTGAGTACCTTGATCAGTAACAAGTTTTCTTGGCACACCATATCTAGTGAAAATTTCTTCATACATAAATTCAGCAACTTTATGATCCTTGGCATGCTTCATTACTCTTACTTTGACCCATTTTGTTAGGTAATCAGTGCACACCAGAATGTATGACTTCCCATTGGATGGAGGGTCTATTGGACCAATAAAGTCCATGCCCCATTTATCAAATAGTGTTACCACCACCTGTGGGTTTAAGGGCATTTCATATGATCTTGTTGGTCAGCCCATTCTTTGACATTTGTCACACTTCCTTGTATAACTGGCTGCATCTTTGTGAAGCGTAGGCCAGTAGTAGCCAGTTGTTAAAATCTTCAGTGATGTCCTTTTGGCTGCAAAGTGTCCCCCACATGATTCATTATGACATGCATGTAGAAAGTCATGTCTCATCTTCTCTCACACATCTCCTCATGACTTGGTCAGGTCCAGTGTAAAATAATGTGTTATCAATCCAAGAGAAATGGAAGCTTTTCTCTACAAGCAGCCTCTTATCCTTATAAGAGAAATGTGTGGGGATTTTGTTAGCTACTAGGTAATTAGCTATATCAGCATACCATGGATTTTGGATAGCAACAAGAAATAAATTCTCATCTGAAAATGCATCATCTATCAAAGTAGTATCTTCTTTAGCATGGTGAATTCTAGATAGATTATCAGCTACCATGTTTGCTTTCCCTAGCTTGTCAATGATTGTTATATCAAATTCTTGCAAAAGAAGAAGTCATCTTGCTAACCTGCCTATTATGGCAGGTGTGTTCATGAGATACTTAATTTTTGCATGTTCAGTATGAACAAAGATGGGATAACCAGTTACATAATGGCAGAATTTGTTGAGAGCATAGACTATTGCTAGTAATTATTTTTCAGTCACTGTATAGTTTAACTCTAGTCCGTGGAGACTCTTACTGATATAATAGATTGCATTTTCAAGGTTTCTAGACTTTTTTCCTAGGACAACACCTATGGCATAGTCTAAAGCATCTGTATGAATGTGAAATGGAAAAGTCCAGTCAGGACCCCTAAATATTGGTGCAGTTGTCAAAAGTGACTTGAGTTGCAGGAAGGATTCATCACATTCTTTTGTCCAAGAAAATTCAACTTCTTTGGTAAGTAAGGTGTACAGAGGACTAGCTATTTGACTAAAGTTCTAGATAAACCTCCTATAATAGCCAGCATGACCTAGGAAAGATCTAACATTTCTTAGTGGGAATAGGTAGTGTGAGAATTACCTCTATCTTCACAGGGTCTACCTAGATTCCAGCTTCGGAGATAAAATGTCCCAACACCACACCTTCCTGCATCATCATAAAGCACTTTTCACTATTGAGAGACAGGTTGTGTTCCTCACATCTGATTAGTACTTTCTCCAAGTTCTTCAGGGCTTCCTCAAATGTGACATCGAATGTAGTGAAGTCGTCCATGTAGATTTCCATGCAATCATGTGATATATCAGCAAAGATGTTGATCACAGCTCTCTGAAAGGTAGCAGGTGCATTGCATAAGCCAAATGGTAATACTGAATAAGAATATGTACCCCAAGGGCATGTGAATGTGGTCTTCTCCTGATCTTCAGGGGAAATGCTTATCTGTTTGTAACCATTGTATCCATCCAGAAAGGAGAAGTATTTCTTTCCAGCCAAAGTATCCAAGACCTAGTCAATAAAAGTTAAAGGAAAGTGATCCTTGTTTGTGGCATTATTTAACTCCCTGTAATCCACACATATCTGTCACTTACCTTCTTTCATAGGTACAATGACCAATGGTGATACCCACTTACTATCAGAGATTGGATAGATGAATCTAGCATCCAATAACTTCTGCAACTCAGTTTTAACTATTTCTCTTAGTGTGAGATTTATTCTCCTTTGAGGTTGACGAAGTGGCAAGCTTCCATCATTGATGTAGGTTCTATGGGTGTAGAGTTTAGGGTTTAGTCCTTCCATATCCCCATAATCCCATGCAAAGGGTTTTTCATGTTGACTGAGGAGCTAGGTTAACAATGCCAACTGTGATTGGGACAACTTGTTGTTTACATGGAGATTATGACCAGGGGAAAGTTCTACTGTTGTTTTTATCTCTACCATTGACACTTTAGGCACTGGACTTGTAGCTATTTCACTTGTCAGTAATTGATCAATTATCTCAAGGGTTGCTAGAAACACACAGTCCTCATAGGTACATAGTTGTAAAACAGAACTCTCTAAAACATCTTTAGCCATAATACATTCATTGGTAAGAATGTTTTGTATCACATCATCTTCCTCTTGCATCTTTAGAAAAGTTTTCCTATGCAACATCATGAGCTGGGCTACTAAATTCAACTCTTCCTCCTCATCTCCTAAGTCTGGCCAAATAGGTTCTCCCAAGTCTGGCTGGGGTTGGACAGGAGGGTATAGGGCTAGCTTACTTATGGCTTGACCATTTGAAATTGTCATACTGCCTGATTTGCAATTAATTTTTGCATCATTGGTGGCTAGCCAGGGTCTTCCCAAGATTATAGGATAGCCAGCAAAGTTTACTTTAGGTGATAGGATCAGAAAATCAACAGGATACTCCCATGAATCTAAGGTAACTACCAAATCTTCTATGAGACCATCTGAAGTAACAGTTGAACTATCAGCAAGTTGTAACACTGTGGGTGTTGTTCTTAAGCCTTCTATGCTTAGCCTATGCATTGTATCTTTAGTAATCACATTTATTGCTGCTCCCAAATCAACTAAAGCATTTTTCATAGTCTATCCATTTATTATTAGGTCAACTACTGGGCTCCCAGGATCTGAATACTTTGGTATTATCACCTTCCCTAACATGATATCCGCTAATTGCCCTACAAAATGGACTATTTGAAGGTCTTTCTTCTTCTGTCCTGGCTTCTTAAGGCATGCTTCCTTAATAGCCTTTCCATAAAGAGATATATCTTTGATAGCTTGGAACAGAGGGATTTGGATGTTCATATTTTTCAGCTGCTCAATAATATCAAATGTTTCTTCCTCTTGGGTTATAGGTTTTTCTTTGTTTAGCCTATGTGGAAAGGGTGGATTTATTGAAGTGTGGACAATAGTTATGCTGGGTATATCAGTTGGCTAGCTGGTATTTGGTAGTGTGGCTTCTAGAAGTAGTGTTGTAGGAGTGTCTGCAACTTTCGTGATAATAGGATATTCAAGTGTAGGTAGAGTGGTACCAGGCATCAAATGGATATCAGTTATCTCTAGTGAATAAGTAGGGCACTGCTGAGTGTCAGTAGTATACGTTTGTTGTTGCTGCTATTTGTTGTTTGGATTTGGCTTAGGTTGAGAAGGAAATTGGGTTGGCTTTAGATTAGCATTAGTTGCTGCAGGAGGTGGCATTATTGTAGGTGGTTTCATTGGAGGTGGTAATTGTGGACAGCCAAAATTTTGGTTAGGCCACTATGGAGGCCCCCTCCATTGATTAGTTTGCTACCAATTTTCTTGCGGTGGTTGCCATTGATTCTGTTGATTAGGCCACTGGTTATTTTGCTGGTTAGGCCACTGGTTATTTTGCTAGTTAAGACACTAGGGTTGAGAGTACTGAGAAGTATTCTGATAACTTTGGTTTTGCCACTGATTATTGTTAGAATTTGAAAATTATATAGGATCTTGTGGCATACCTTGTCATGAAGCCCATGGTTGATGTTAAGTAACGAATAACACTTGATCATTGTCTCCATCTATCTTCATGTAGTCAGTTGGCAAATGTTGGTTTTCCAGGTTTTCTACCAGCTTACATTCGTAGTCTTTCTTTTATTTGCAGCAGTGTGGACAGTACTCAGCCAATTGTGATTTAGCCTCCACATGCTTCTTCTTAGCAGTCATTGTCTCAAGATGTGTAGCTACATCATTTATGATGTCTTGCTTGAAATCTGTGAGAAAATTAGATATCTCCATCTTTGAAACACCCAAACTAATCCCTTTTGTGACTATGGACCAGTATCCTCTGCCTTTCTTCACAGTTGACCTTGAGTAGTTAAGACATATTTTCTTGAGGTCATTCCAAGAGATTTGGGATATGTCTCCACCAGCCATCAAGTCTAATGCTTCCAGATAATTGTCGTTTACCCCTCTTAAGAAGACTAGTTTCTGTGAATCCTTTGCCAATACATCCTGGGGGTTCTTTTGCATTGTGTACAAGAAATGTGAAACATAGTCCTCCAATGTTTCATCCTCCTTTTGCGACATCCTAAAGATATCATCTCCTTTTGGCTCACTCCCCTTGCAATAATATTTCTATTTATGCAGAAACAATGTTTGCATCTCATCCCAGGTACCTGCTGCATTGGCTCCTAAGCCCATGAACCATCGTAAGGCTGACTCTTTCAATGTTGTAGGAAACAACTTGAGCTTATGGGCATCGGTATTATAGTTGAAGCTTCGACAGAGTATGTCAAACTCAAAAGAGAAAGTGTCAGGATCCTTCGTTATAAGACCATAAAACTTTGGAAGAGCAGTTGTAGGTATATTTTTGAGATTAGCATTGTTTATAAGGCTCGGGAGAGGAAATGGGAAAGTAGGTTGTGCCATTACTAGGGGTATTTGATTATGGGGTTGCTGCTGAAAAGCAGAATTAGCTACAAGATTGTTAACAACAAGTGGATTTGGGTCAAAATTATCTAGAAAGCTGGCCAAGACTTCAGAAAAAAGGCCAAAGACCGCTTATATCAAATGGTTTTACTCTGCAGGAAGATGCTGCAGGAAAGTCGGGACTTGTGTCTTCAAAGGGTAACTCAACTTCTTCAACTTCCTCATTCAAATTAGCAGACTCTGTTGGGAGAAATCTGCCATATTCATCTTGTCGCCTTTCTCTTTAATGCATGGAATTGAATTCTTCACGCTTCTGAAGTAATTTTTAGGAATAAAAATCTAAAAACTAACTAGGAATGAAAGAATGACTCAAAAAGATGTTCCTAGCTTGACACCATCCCCGGTAGCGGCGCCAAAAATGAACCGCCCCACAATAGGTGTGGAATAATCATGCTCAAGGCCTTTCTTAGGAATAGTTTATTCAATCTAAGGACTACTTCTCCCACTATGAGGTGCATTTAACTTGTCAACCTAGGGATGTATACTTGAAATGGTCAGCACAGTATGTGCATTAGGTTCCTTAAAGAGTCATTATGCTTATGTTGCAAGAAGGTAAGAAATGCATAAAAGAAACCTACAATAGTGCTGCAGGAAAATATTACACTTATCTCCTTACAGAAATGAATGCTAGAAATTGCAAAATCTACTTAAACCTATACTTTCAACCTAGAACATCCATTATTACTATTCTTGTAGATGCTGCAAGAACATTCACAAAGTACAATGTTGCAGGAAGAAATTGTAACTTCTACCTGAAATACTAGAAATACTAAAAATGCTAGAAGTAAATCTACTCTAATCTAATCTATTCCAGCTCCCAAGTGGGCCCCCTTGGTTGGTTTCTACTAATCTACTAACACAGAATGTAAACCAAGAATCACTTCATTGTATTTCAAAAACTCATTACAAAAGAACAATACATGAAACTTAAAATAACTTGTAAGATATAACAGTTTTCTTCCAAAAACTTTCTTTCTCTCCCTTCTAACCACAAACTATAGGTCCAATCCCTATAAATAGAAGATTGAACACTTATTACAAAAATAGAAAAGAAACTATTTTGTTGAAAACATGCCAGAGAAGAAGATGGAAACGCAACAACCCGCAGTGTGGGTAATAAAGTTTGGGTGACCAGTTCAACATAATAAAGTGCAGAGGGAATATAGCAGCACTACATCCCTGCATCTTGGAATAGTGGCTCCTCCATTGTAGCAGTCATGTCTCCTGGTGCTGTGATGATCACTCCACCATAGCTGGTCCTCAACAGTCTTCCTTGAATGCTGTCGACCACTCTCCAGCCACTTCCTTCCTTGACAAGTTAGTTGTGATGCAAAAATATTCATACAACAAGCTTAATCAAATTAAATCTAGTTATTAGAACATATATTCTGATGGTTATATGAAATACTACACTATATGTATAATATTGGCAAAATATGTCACAAATATTTACCCATGGTTTATCAGTTCTAACTGGACTTTATCACAAGTTTTAACTGGCTAGGTTCACAAATGTCTTGACAAAAATTAGAATAGAGTATTTAAAATTATACAAAATAAAGGCAATAATTTGGCCTCATCATCTTCCCCTTGGTTAATCAAATGCTTATCTTCAAGCATTGCATCTTCTAGAAATTGACCTAAAGTCACCAACTTCAGTTTTTCCTTGCCTCTGGCTCTTGAAGGAGTAGTAGAATCCTCTTTTTCTTTCCCAAATTTCCCTAATGTGATCCTCTTGCATCCTGGTAGTGTTGATGTCATATAGGGGCCAAAGGAGCATGGGTGGTAGCATTATGAGTGGACACTAGAGTTCCTGCTTGATTTGGCTACCCAGCCCCATGTATTTCGGTGCTCGGTGTATGGCTGCTTCAAGGTTAATGGGGTTGTGTGGCTCTAACCTTTTGAATGCCTCTGATAATCTTCTCCACCTACTTCTGGCACCAGTTAAGGATCTTTGGAAGACAAAATAAGACATGTTGTCATATTCTTCATACACATCTATTCTGAGCTTGAAAATTTTATCTCTTATTTCCTTTTTAACATTCCCATATGTCAGTTTGAAACAATCCCTCAGGAATTCTTCTGGTTGACTGCTTTCTGCTCTTAATGGCAGGGGTTCCGATTTCTCCAGTTCTCTGTAATTCTCTAGTCGTCTATCATAGTTGGCCTCATTATGAATCCAAGACATTAGGGCCCTAAGGTGTATATCCCCTATGTAAAGTAAGGGGTTCCATTCAGTCTCTATAGGGATGATGAAATTATGCACATACAGCTCACTGAGTAAGTTTTGTTGCCGTGATGGAAGGGTCTGGTATAAACCATAAAATTCCTGGGCTGATTTGAACTCTACATTTACATCCTTGAGGGTCATCATCAACTAGAATAAGAGGAATTATTCTTTTAGACAGATGGTATAGATCCTAGGTGGCGGTCTACAAGCAATTATCTGGTTAGCCAGCTTAAGGGCATGTTCCATTCTTTGTTTCTTTCTTGCCAATTGATCTTTTAATTCTGCAATTTCCTCTTCTTGTTCTGCTATTACTTTCTGCAATTTATTTTTCCCTTCTCCCCATAGAGTGGTTGTCAACACATGCTTATTATATAACTAGAAGAGAAGCATTTGCAGAATAATTGGACCACTGTCTTCATCCTAGTTATTCTTCCTCATTTCTTCCCTCCATGACTGCTCTAAGAAATTTATTAACCAAGTTCGCCTATCACAAACTAGGGCAGTTTTTATGCAAGCTAGCTGGTGAGTTATAGGAGTTTCTTCTTCACAGTTTGGAACATCCTGATGACTAGATCCTAGGTCATTTTGACATACATTTGGCTCATATTCACACTTTTCATCTAGATTTTGAGAAATGTTTAGAATATTAGATTGGCTAGGAGAATCATCTGGAATAATATGAATAGGAGTTTCCTCCTTAAATTGTTTGGGGGAAGCGGACTGGCTTTTGGTGGGTACTTTAGGAATCTACTCTCTCATCCTAGGGCTTCTTCTTATAGGGGTTTCCTCAACCTCTATAGCTTTTTTCTTACTAACCCTCTTTGGTTTCTCTGCTGCAGGAGTAGTGGCTACAGGAATAGTTACTACAGGAACTGACTTCATTTTCTTCCCTCTCGAGACTGTAGGGTTTTGTGGCTCAGCTGGAGGAACCATACTTTCTCCCTATAACTTCCATTTTCCTTTTGTTTGGGCAGAAGTAGGTACATTGCTCATATGAGATGGTAAAGGCATAGTTTCTTGTAAACTTTTGATCTCTACCCCTTGGGTACCTTACTCAACAGCTAGGTCAGTGGGGACTATATTATCTTGGCTAATTTGCACATTAGGGGCAATCTAAAGCTGTAGGGTTTTATGCCAGACAAATTTTTCCCATGCCATAGGAGATACATCCCTAAGAGGTTTCTATATGAGCGATTTAATTAGGCCATGGTGAGTAATAGAATTGACATTTCCTTTCTGGGTTTCCTCAGCACTAACACATAGCATATTAAACAAGAAATTGGGGACATTCATTGGAAGATTATGCCTTACATAACTAAGCAACTTAAAATGATGCGCGTGAAAATTAGAAAATCTTATTTCATAGGTAAAATACCTGATAATATGCATGGCCAACTCATATATGGTGGAGGAATGGACATTCTTTTTCACCCCTGTTTAGTAATCTCCAGAGGAGGGTCACCTGGTATAGTAAACTAGGCTCTAGCTAACCTGGCATCGTGCTCATTGGGGTAGTGTTCCCCTATTGCTGGTAGCCTAGTTACTTCCACTATTTGTTCCTCTATGGCAAGGGCTGTCAATCCCCACACTGTTGCTTGGCCTTCATCAAATGTGTTTGCAAATTCTGTTGCTGCTTCTTCATCAAACTCCATCAATTTTAATAAATATCCCAGCCATCCACAGGCATTAAATCTTCTTACTACCTCAATATCAGAAATTAAAATACCATGAACTACTGGTTCATGCCGCTGCAATTGGCCTCCCATTTGTGCTTACCAAATTCAACCTCTACTCTGTTCTTGACAATTACCTTCTTCTCTTTTGAATTTCAGACTACCTCTTGTAAAACCACAGACCCTTTTTCCACATTCTTCTAGTATTCTCGATATGAAAAAAATGAATTATAGAAATTCATGCGAGAGTTATCTCATGATTTTAATTATGGTTCACATCTAGTCTAACAATTAGGGGTTTATTTGGGAATAAAGGTACGACACTTGACACTTGTGTAGTGCGGAAACTAGATTTTAATTAAGACAAGGCCAAAGTATATATTTGAGGATCTTAACGAGTAAATAGAAATGACATTTAGGAATTAGTACACTTCCCTACCCGCTATGAAACCTTGACAAGTGTCCTCACTTGTCATACTTTGCATGAGGTATGGAACTGGCCTAAGGCCGCAATGATACATTTATTGCAGTATTAGATATAAAATTTATTGCAGTATTAGATATAACCAACAAAATCTATGTGCTAAAAATGGAAATAAATTTGAAAACAACTTGAGATGATGGGCATCGGTATTATATTTGAAGCTTCGACAGAGTATGTCAAACTCAAACAAGAAAGTGTCAAGATCCTTTGTTATAAGACCATAAAACTTCAGAAGAGTAGCTATAGGTATATTTTTTAGATTAGCATTGTTTAAAAGGCTTGGTAGAGGAAATGGGAAAGTAGGTTGTGCCATTACTGGGGGTATTTGATTATGGGGTTGTTGTTGGAAAGGAGCATTAGCTATGGGATTGTTAACAACAGGAGGATTTGGGCTGGAATTATCTAGAAAGCTAGCCAAGACTTCAGTAAAAGGTCGAAGATCGCTTATATCAAATCATTCTTCTCTGGAGGAAGATGTTGCAGGAAAGTCAAGACTTGCGTCTTCAAAGGGTAACTCAACTTCTTCAACTTCCTCATTCAAATTAGTAGACTTTACTGGGAGAAATCTGCCATATTCATCTTGTCGCCTTTCTCTTCGATGCATGCAATTGAATCTTCACGCTTGTGAAGCAATTTTTAGGATTACAAATCTAAAAACTAACTATCAATCCAATCCCTATAAATAGAGGATCGAACACTTATTACAAAATAGAAAAGAAGCTATCTTGCTGAAAACATGTCGGAGAAGAAGATGGAAACGCAACAACCCGCGATGTGGTTAATAAAGTTTGGTCGACTAGTTCAACATAATAAAGTGCAGAGGGAATATAGCAGCACTACATCCCCGCATCCTAGAATAGTGGCTCCTCCATTGTAGCATTCATGTCTCCTGGTGTTGTGATGATCACTCCGTCGTAGCTGGTCCTCAACACTTCCTTGAATGTTGTCGACCACTCTCCAGCCGCTTCGTTCCCTGACAAGTTAGTTCTGATGCAAAAATATTCATGCAACAAGCTTAATCAAATTAAATCTAGATATTAGAACATATATTATGATGGTTATATGAAATACTGCACTATATGTATAATATTGGCAAAATATATCACAAATATTTACCCATGGTTTATCAGTTCTAACTGGACTTTATCACAAGTTTTAACTGGCTAGGTTCATAAATGTCTTGACAGAAATTAGAACAAATTATTTAGAATTATACAAAATAAAGGCAATAATTTGGCTTGATCAATGCTTATGCTCACAGACAATTTGGTTCCAGCGTAGATGTGGACATAGCTGAGAAGGCTAAGTGATTGCAATACTATCCTACTCCATGTGGGAGGCTGGAGATGTTGTTGTCGACATTGAGGAGGGGCCAAATAATGGATTAGGATGTGGGGCTAATGATGGAGGCACTAGATTCTCAGTCATAGGTGACCTTCCCATTTTTAGCCTACGAGAAGATGGGGGCAAAAATTGTGCCCTCGAAGATTGAGTGGTAGGTGCCAAGGGAGATTTCATGAACATATGAGGCTTCCTTCCCTAATCATGTATAGAAGCGTGAGGAATATTTAGGATGATAGGGATGGTGGGAGGCTGGTTCAACTTAGTCTTAGGCAGCATGGGTACCTTTTTCTTGTCCACATGAGATGTGGATGCAGGAACAGAAGGCACCATGGAAGGATACGTAAACTTTCATGGACAAGGAGGTTTAGCATGGGGCACACACTTTCTCTATGCCCCTAATAAAGAAGGGACATAAGATGAAGTACATTGAACCTCACAAGAGGGTGCAACAACAAAACACACCATAGATCTCAATGTCCTCTCTCTGGCCTTGTATGTCTGATAAGAAAGAAATATGACATCTTGTCAAGGATACGTGGGCCTTAGTGGAGTAGCCAAAAAGGATCAAGAGTCAAGACCCCATGGGATACTTGGGGATGATATCCAATATCATGGATAGTATGGATAGTCCCTTTGTGTGAGAACTTCAAACATTTGTGGATGACTGAAGGGACAACTCTTATTGAATTCAACAAGGGTATGTCCATTTTGACTCTAAATAAGTCCAACTTTGGAATCATCACAAATGTTGCTAAGATCACCTTGGGTTCCACCTGAATGTTCAAGGTGGTTGATAGAAAAGGAAGCAATGATAGTTTGTCATGTGTTTGTATGGTGGCCTCACACTTGTTGTACTGTTCTTGATTAAGGCTATTAATGAAGAGGAACTGCTTCATGAAGATGTTGACTTAGAAAATGTAATCCACTAAGAAGCCCCTGATAGTGATTCCATTGATAGAAGCCAAGATATATAAAGGACAAGGATCTCCACTATAAGGCTCATAAAGAGGGGTAAAAGAGAGAGTAGTTTCAGGAACCCTCCAGGCTTGTGGGGAAATAGGAGTGATGGTCACCATGTTTACATGGGGACTATCACTTAATGAAGGAGGGGATGATGAGGAAGATGTGATAAAGTGACACAAATTTAGTGGGAATAGATCAATATAGATCTATAATTCACAATTCATCTTATCAAGTGACATATTGACCTTTGGCTTCCTCTCGTTCACCTTAATGGTGCCCTTATCGATATGGTCTTGGACCAAGTGTCAGAGGAGTACACAACTTTTTTTTATCATGACCATGAATATGATATTATTGGTAGTACTTTGATCCATCATATCATTGAGGATAGGGGCGATTTTCAAGAAGGGGTTTGATCTTCTAAAGAGTAATCAGGTTATCCTTAGTTAACTTCTATAAGACACTTACACAAGAATCATCTATTCCAGTGAATGTTTGATTCTTTTGTAGAACTATTGTGAAGTAATTCATTTTGGAGCTAGGTGATGGAAATTTCATACCATTAGTTGTGGCTTCATTCTTTCAAGATCCTCCAGAGGTAGAAGCCCCTCCATAAGCATTTGATGATGAATCCCCAAATTGAGGTATAGTGTGTTGATAATTTGTCAATGCACGATAGAGATAGGTGAAATTATGATATCTGTTCAGGGACAAATTATCCCTCAAAGCTAGTGACAAATTTCCAATGAAAATCCTCTAGAGATCGGCATCAGACAGCGTATATGATACCCTTCTAGAGATGAACTAATATCTGGAGATGAAATCAGTTACCTTATTGTTAAGTTTTTGTTTACAATATACAAGGTCAACAATAGTTACCTTGCTTCCAATGTTGTCTTGGAACCAAGAGAGAAAGGCACCCATCAAGTGATTGTAGGTCCCAATAGAATAATTAGGAATGGAACTATGCCATTCCATGGTAGTTCCTTTGAGAGACTAAGAAAATAACTTGAGTAATCCATAATCCATAGTACTATAGTCATTGCAATGAGGAAAAAAGGAATTAATGTATATTCGCAGATCTCCATCATAACTGTACCTTTAAAACATGAGGGATTCATCCTCTTGTGGCACTAGAGTATTCACCACTTACATATTCAAAGGAATGCAACAATAAAATTGAGTCAAAGAGCTCTAGTTAGTCACAGTCGACAGATTGGTCAATTGTTGTTGTAGTTGACCCATATTCTACAATATGGTGTTTAGAACTGGATTATGTAGGGGAGGAGGAAATGTATTACCTTTGCCTCTAGGTAGGGCAAATGGTCCATTATTTGTACCTCCTCTACCTCCACTCCCAAATTTAGTGCAAGTATTCTGCAAACCAAACCCAAAGGCATTTTTGTTCACCATGATACCGGCGCTAGTAGTACTACTTCTCGTAGCAATGCTGGCAGTAGGATCTACCATATGTACAGATGCTCTGGACATGGTAAGATCTATTTGATCTTTGGTAAGGCCTTATTGAGTCCCTTGTGGTCCAGGGGGAGGGAGAGGTATGTTTTCCTCTACTATCTTCCCTATTGTCAGGAGTACTTTGAGACCTTCTTTATCCACAACCAATAATTCTGGGTATGTGCAAGATCATGAGGGGCCAAACTATGCCCTTAAGTGGCAATGAAAAATTAGAAAATCAGTGTTAGTAAACTTGATGTGAAAATTTAAACTAGCTATCAACCTAATATCAAAAACTTGTAAGAATAGAATCCGTAGGAAATTGAATGTAGTTTCTAAACTACTAGGCCTTTTCTGAAAAAAATTTAATATGATTGGTGAAAAGTATAGATTTCAATGTAGCAGTACAAAAATTTCAGGAAAAAAATAAGAAGTAGGTGTATGTCTGACCACCTTAATCATAATCAAATGATAATATTTTTTTATAAGATTTTATATATAAGTAGTAGACTCCTGTCTGGATGTGACGCATATTTTTGCGTAATTTTATTCCAAAAAATAATTAATTATGAATTATCTGCTACAACATTTTCAGAATAAAAAAACTCTCGTGTCTGACCACCTTAACTCATTGAAAACTTTACCAAATTCAAAAAAAAAAAATTGTTTCTTATAGTAAGCGAAACATAGAATGTGACGCATTTTTGAGATTTCAAAAATGTTATACTATCTAAATGTTATAGTCATTTTTCAATCAACATATAAATCAGCACTTTAGAGGTAACTCAATTGAAAAATAACTAATAATTACTTACCGAATTCAAAATTTGACAGCAATCATATCGATAGAAAGCTGATAATCTCCTTAAGATACCCTTTTCGTTTCATCAAATTCGGGTGAAAAAAAAGTCATCAGCTACATGGTCGAAGTCTGGAACTCAGAGAAACAAGGGAAAAACACATTTTTGAGACATTTGAAGAGTTGACCAAGTAGGTATGGTGCACAAGGCAATATCGAGCCTAATCGGGTACCTGATATTTTTGGGTACTCGAAAAACCTGGCAGAATTTTGAATTTTGAATTTTCCCTCCCCTTTCTCCCTCTTAATTTATTTTCATCCCCTTTCTCCCTCCCATTTCTCCATACTTCATATGATATTAGATTATATATTATATATATATTAGATTATATATTATATATATTAAATATTATATAATATCTATTATATATTAAATTATTTATTAGATTATATATTATATATATTAAATATTATATAATATCTATTATATATTAAATATTATATAATATATATTAAATATTATATAATATATATTAATATTAAACATTACATTATATATCATATATTATATATTATTTTATACATATTACATATTAATATGTATTTTACAATATATCACCTAATGTCTTCATATTTAAATTGTATGTAATAGATATTTCATATTATAATATATATATTTAATATTATTATTATTATTATTATTATTATTATATATATATGTTACGATATAATATATATATTCAATATGATGTGTATTATATATTATATAAAAAATATTGTTGTATATATAATAAAATCAAGTATAGTATATATAATATATAGTATATAGGACATTAATATATCGGTTAATTACACCAGTATAAGGCATCAAAAATGTTTCCAAAGGGATCAGAGGGTTCCTAGGGGTCCTAACACTTGAGAAAGTGTACTAGGACCCCTTAGGTCTCTCAGTAACCCTCGTCAACACATTAGAATAGTCAAGTGTGTCCCAAGGGGTCGTACGACACCTTGGGACACACTTTAGTGTTCTAATGTGTCAAAAGGGGTCATGGGGACTTCCTAGGGGTCCTAACACATAATAAGGTGTACTAGGGCCCCTTAGTTCCCTCTGTGACCCCCGAGGACATAATTGAGTGTTCCAATATATTCTCAAGGGTCACAAAGGGACTTAAGGGGCCCTAGTACAAATTATCACGCATTAGGAAACGGAGGAACACCCCATGACCTCTTTTGACACATTTGAATGCTCAAGTGTGTCCCAAGGGGTCATAGGACCCCTTAGAACATATTTGAATATTCAAATGGGTCAAAAGGGGTCATGGGATCTTCCTAGGCATCCTCATATGCCTTATCGCACATTAGGACCCCTAGGAAGACCCCGCAACCCCTTTTGACCCATTTGAATGGTCAACTATGTCCTAAAGGGTCGTAGGACCCCTTAGAACACATTTGAACATTCAAATGGGTCAAAAGGGGTGATGGGGTCTTTTTGAGGGTCCTAGTATGCCTTATCATGTAGTAGGACTCCGAGAAATACACCATGACCCCTTTTGACACATTTGAATGCTCAAATGTGTCCTAAGGGGTCGTAGAACCCCTT
>MU224041.1:1802181-1849220 GCA_018584345.1 Thuja plicata | reverse complement strand
GGAGAAGAAGGAGAAGAAGAAGAAGAAGAAGAAGAAGAAGAAGAAGAAGAAGAGGAGAAGAAGGAGAAGGAGGAGGAGGAGAAGGAGAAGGAGAAGGAGAAGGAGAAGGAGAAGAATAAGAAGAAGGAGAAGGAGAAGGAGAAGGAGAAGGAGAAGGAGGAGGAGGAGGAGGAGGAGCTCATTTCCTTGAAGATCTTGAAAGAGTTAGAAGGAGACATCAAAAACCAGACATTCCACCCTGAAGAATGTATGGATTGGGTAGAAGTTTTGGAGAATTACTTTGAGTGTGACAATGTCCCTAAAATTCAAAGGGTCAAGGTGGCAAAATCCAAAATGAAAGAACCTGCCTTAAGCTAGTGGAATTTTCTACAAAATGAAAGGATTGAGGAAGAAAAGAACCCTATCTCAACATGGAAAAGGATGTTGATAGAAATCAAAAAATAGTTTGTACCAAAGGAATATGAAATCACCCTCCATAAAAAGTTGCAAAATATAAGGCAAAAAGACATTGATGTGAGTGGGTACACTGAAGAATTCCATAGAATGACCTTGAAGGCAAAAATACCTGAGAGTGAGAAGCACAAACTTGCAAGGTATCTCAATGGATTGAAGTATAGAATTCAAGATGAAATGAGTCTATTCAACCTTGAATCAGTACATAAGTCTTTTCAAATGACACTAAAGATTGAAGAAAAACAAAGGAGGAAAGGAGAACAAAACAATATAGGATGATGGAGTAATTTCAGAGGCAAAGACAGGTTCAATGGTAGGGGTCCATTCCAAAGGAACCTAGGAGAGTTTAATAACTAGGAGTCACAAGGAGAGCACTATAATAGAATCAACTTCATCTATAGGAGATCAAACAACAGAGGGAGATTTTGTGGAAGAGGACCTAGTGTCTTCACTGGGAAATGTTTTACTTGCAATCAAATTGGACACCAACCCTTTAGATGCCCTAAGAAGAATGGCACTAGAAGACAAGGAGGGGATAGCTGGTTTCTTCAACTCATTACCTCCAGAGATTCAATAAAGTAAGGTTTCCCCTAGCATTCTACACTTAGCAAATAAAATGGAAAATGATCCCGCAAGGTTAGAAATACTTCATCTAACTATAGTCATGCTTAAATGTTTAGAACATCAATAATACTCTGATATACTACACTAAATACCAAAGAAACACAACCATCAATTAGAATTTCATCAGTAGCGAGGGAAAAGAGGTCGTTAATATACTTTAACACATCAGAGTAGAAGACATAAAGAATATAAAGCATGAAATACCATTAGCTCAGAAGCAGGAATGCCAACAACATCATTGAAAAGAATTCTTCCTTCTTCATTAACATCTCTTCCAGCAAGCATTGGTGCGTGATACAATGGTGGCTCCAAGGGAGCATCTAACTATTGAAAACCAGAACAAAGGAGCATTGAGCTCTGCAACCAAACTGATAAATCACCTTTCTATTACTATGGGCAGCAAAATCATCAATTTTGCCGACCCTTGGAAATGGGCCAGTCTGGCTATTTATACAATCCTTCTCTAACCCTAAACCTATTTTGCATATGTTTCAATAAAATACAATATCATGGGGCCGGTACTACCTGCGCCACCCTACAAAAAGACCTTGAGATAGAATAGCTTTGTCACATCAGAAGAATAAGACAAGAATATACAATGGAAGAATTGGTCTCGAGAAGAGAGCCAGGAAGGAGATAGAAGAAAGTAGGTCCCCCGGGGATCAAGGCTACATGCCTCATAAATGGGAAATGCAATGCCCTGTCTCCAATGCGCTAGGTGTGCCTCTGGGCGGTGCCTCAAAAAGACCATCCTGTCAGAAAGCCAACTATTAAACCGATGCTTCCCTGATATAGCCAACCACCCTCTGACAGCTTTTATTAACTACTTCTGAAAGTGACCGGCCGGCCTCGGGGACCGGGACATGGACCACTTTGAAAGAATACAAAATTTTGGATCCGGGACTCTGGGATCCGAGAACTTACATCCCCAAAAGAATAAAGAATACCCAATGCTTTAATTTTCCCTAGCTTCCGGAGAAAACTCAAGGTTGCTTATTGTCATTGAAAGCCTGGAGGAGGTGGGAAATGCCATCTTCATCAATATCTTTTAGGCTGGCCCTTCGGTGTTTGGCCACTTCAACTTGTTCCCCTAGGTCCAGAACATTCTCTTTGAACTCATCGGCCATCCTTGCCACATAATGACCACTAAGTATTATGCGAGTTAACTTTTCCATCTGGGCCCCATCCATCCCCTCTGGAGATTGATACCAGGACTTCACTATTTTATCAAAACTCTCCAAAACTGATTCTTTGGGGGTATATGTATTTGTGCTAAGGGGATCAGCCCCGAAATTCTTTATTACAAAGGAGTTGTATAAATTGAAGGGATATTTCATAGCGTTCACCTTATCTTGCAGAGACCCTACTAGTTGCTTGATTACCTCCAATGTGAGGTCAAGTCTGGAGTGCTGGGTTCTCACAAAATTGAATGATTCATCCCCCAGAATGCCAGATTCAGAAATCATATCTTCTCCTTGGGTAAGGAGCTCTTCGAGCTCCACCTTCCATGCCTGGTAATTCTCGGCATCACCCTCCCATAGGTCAATAAGAGTTTTTGTCTGGTGAATGACCTACCAGGCCGTATATAAATCTGGGAGGGTGGATGCCAGGAAACGCTGGGTGTTTCCTATCTATAGGGTGACCCACTCATCCACTACCTGAGATTTCTTCTTCATTACTCATAGGGATTCTATGTCATTCTGCGGCAGATCTTCAGAGGTGGAGGCCTCTGGAGGAGCGGCATTGACGGGTCGAGCCAGCTCAGTGAGCAACCCCACAAGGTTTGCATTCTTTGCCTTTTCTGCTTTGAGCCTCTGGGCTTCCTTTTCATAATGAGCTTCCACTGCCCTTGCTGCCTCCTTCAGCAAGTATACCTCACCTTGCTTTCCCCTTTTCCCCAGTGATACCTCCGCAACATTATAGTCTCCGGGGTCCGCGGTTTCTTCATCGGTGCCTGGGGGAGGTGTCGCCACAATGGCAACTGTTTCTCCGCCCGACCCAGTTTGAAGAGTATGAACTGTCCAGGCTTTCTTGGCCTTTAGTAGGGTCTGGACTTGGGCCATCATTTTGGCCAGGGAGAGAGGAGTCATGGGAGCAGACTGAGCTTTTTTTTTCTTGCTCTCTATCAACCATTGAGGTGGTAGGGGCGACCTTCCTACTAAAATTTATTCCCTTGATTCTTTCCCAATGCCCTGTTGTTGTTGCTCCTCAGTGGCATGGACCTCATTCGTCCCTCTTCCTACATCCACTTCTTCCATAGCAACATTTTCTTTATCGACCTCCATCTCCTCAGCCTTGTCCTCCGTATCTACTTCTTTATCTGGACTTTGGTAGGCTTCCTAAGGGATTTCTTATTCATGTTGCTCCTCTTCTTGTTCTTCTTGTTCTTCTTCTACTACCAGGGCCTCTTCCTCTGTTGGTAGTAGGGGAGGGATTGGGCCGAGATTTAGAGTTTGGGTTGCGATAATCACCTGCCCAAAGGTTTCCCCCGGGAGTGGCCTTTGGAATGTGACAGCTGGGGTTACGATTATTCTTGAAGGTTCAGTTCCCCCAACGGATGCCATTTGTTCACTTTGCTTTTGTTGGTCCATTCCCGGACCTTGCATCACTTGAGCCCAGGAGGAAATCTCCAACCTCGACTCTTTTTCTTCCACCTGCTTTTCCTGTTCTTGTGCAGGCTCATGTTCAGTATCTTCTTATTCTGCAGCCTCTTGTTTTGCCCCGAGGACCTCTGCCTCTATTTGCGTAGTGTCCCCCTACAGGTTCCTGAACTCGTCAGTTGCAAATACATCATCAAATTCTTCTTGTGGAGGAGAACTGGCCGGGATCCCCGCGGGCTCTGTTTCCTTCTCCGGCTCCGGGGAACTGGAAGAGAGGATTTTCACTTGTTGGGGTTGGGATGTTCCCAACCCTGGCTCTGCCCTTGACTTTTTACTGAGCTTCTTCTTTCTGTGGGTGACCAGCGGTGGCCCCGCATCTCTTATTGCTACCACCTCCATGGAATCCACCCCTATTGCCTTCACCATCAAGGCTGCCAGTGACAGGAATGAGGGACAAAGAAGGCCAGACATGAGCGGTGGAGTGGCCAACCATGTTATTAATTGCTCCCTCATCTACTGGGAGGCTGCCACTGATTGTTTTATCTATTTTGTAATCAGGACTTCTTACGTAGGAGGGGTTGTATCTATCTCTTTCCCTTTATCCTTCCTCTGCAAAGAAGTCCTAGCCCCCAGAGTCAACCTTAGTGCTGGCTGTGGAGTTAACTTTGGTGCCGGCTGGGCTGCCTGCGGGTACTTTCAGGCACACATTCTTAAAATAGGTGTGACTTCGCTCAACCACCTCTCAAGTGAATTCCTCAATTGTGGGCCCCTCTTTGGTATCCCAGTTTACTGGTGGAAGAGCCTTTGTATCGATCCCCTTTGCCTTGTACTGGGTATCGATAGTGGGGACGGCATCTGAGAAGTCCGCTGGGAATCTCTGGAGCTTCAATTTTTGCATCATGCCAGCCATCATCCTGACGTAGTGCCTGCTCCGCACATCCACATCATCTTCGCAGTCTTTCTAGAAGTCCTCCATATGGATATGATGGGGCTCTGAAGCCCGAGGCAGTGCCGCTGCAATCCTGCCATGCAGATCAAAAATTTTCCGCGCCAAATAAAATTCCTGCAAGTTGTAACTTTTTAGTTTATTATCCGCCTCTTTTGCGGCGGCCAGGCTGCAGGTGTAGTTCCCACAGGTGATTGGGAAAGGAATGTTGGGTATCTTTTTGAGGGCAAAGACGGAATGCACCTCCATGATTTTCCTGCAGTACTCCAAGAGCACGATCTTGTCCCCATAATATTTGGGCAACAAGTAGGGTTTCCTGGAGAAGCCGGTGACCCTAATGTAGGTGTGTTGTTGGAATTGAATGTAATAATGTCCATAATTATGGACCAAATTCATCACCTCTAAAGACAGGCGGTATCCGGAGTCTCAGGTGGGTGCAAGTAGATGATGATAAATGAACGCATTGTTTACCCAGCAAAAACTGGGGAAGCTGGCCTCCCATTGAATCTATGGAAAATGGTCCCACGGTGCCTTTTGTCCCAGGCCAGTCCTAAGCACACCATCTATTAGTAGGCCATGGGTGTGGGGCCTCTGCTATGCTAGGGCCCATAAAATGTAGGAAGACATGTAAAATTTCTTCTTTCTATTTAACTGTTGGAACTGGGAATCGACATGGTTTGAAATTATTGTCGCCCAGTCGAAGTATCCTCCCTTGGTGGAGATGCCGAGGAGGAAGTAATACATCCATCAAGCAAACTCTTGGGCGGAGGGCTTCCCAAAGACCCAGGCCAATGCTATCATCCCCATCTAGACGCTCTCCTTGAATTCAGAGCAGGGAATTTCTATCTTCATTCTTTTTGGGTCCCTCTTTGGGATCTTGAGCCAGTGGGTATTCATATATGTCTGGGCAGCATCCTCTAGCTGTGTAAATTGATCCAAGGTGTTGGTCCTTGTAACCACCGAGGCCTTATCAAATTGTGGGATTCCCAGGCTTGCTTGGAATGTGACTGGGTCGAGGGACACCAGCGGAGTGGGGTATCCAGTTGGCTCTGCAGCCGCGAGCATAACAGCCTAAACAGAGAAATTATAGTTGTTGGCCAATGTCAAAATGAGCTCCAGAGATTGCATGGAGCATGGGAAACAAGCTTCCTTGAGGACCCCGGAGTCCCTGACATTGATGGCCAGCTTATCTCCAGCCTGTCGCTGGATATGCATTATTTTCACCAAGGCCTGCATCTCTGGCCATGTTCCGACGCTGGTGTCAGTTATCAGCTTGACCTTGGACTTGATCTTTGAGCCCACGATGACATTGTCCCACACAAATTTCATTGTCAAGGGCATCTTCTCTAGGGCCTTCTCCATTTTGGACTTTACTACTGCCCTGGTTTCTGTAGCGGAAGGTAGCTCTGGACTTCCGGGTGGACAAGATGCGGATGCTTCAGACATGTTTGGAAAATGAACTCTGGGAACCTGCGAGACAAAGCGACCGTCAGAACATACTCATCAAAATAAATATCCCAGAGTCCAGAGATCTTACCACCGCGATGCTTTCTTTTCCTGAAAATTTAGTTTCATGCAAAGATAACCGAAAAGCAAACCCATCATAAACTTAAGATTTTATTAAACATCCGGGTCCGGGGGTTTTTACCACACTTGGTAAAGACACAAGATGGATGATGGTAGGAGACTCGGAGCCCAGAGAAGTGACCATTGGCAAAGACATGTAAAAAGGCAAGTCATCAAGCCCACGTGGGCACCACGTGCGTAGATATTAAATGGAAGTTATGGCGATGATGGCGGAGCCAGCTGTCCGAACGCACAAAAAATGAAGGCCACTTGGCTGGAATTGATTATGTGCATGGGATGTAAATGAGGTTCTAACAGACTTCATGGAAGAGAGAGAAAACTACCTGTTTGAAACCAGTCGAGAGCCGAGCTTCAAACAGGTTGTTTTCTTCCCCGAAGCGAGTTCACAGGCGGAAAACCAGTAACATAGGCGACTCGACCAGCCTGTCAAGCCACCTGAAAGGATATACATAAAGGCTGAAGGGTATATACACCAAAAGCAGAGGGATATATAATGACTACATGAATATACACACATATTCACAAATATATAACACAGAACGACGTCTGCGAGAAAACCAGACAAGGCAGAGACGTATATACAACTATCTACATACTTTACAAATGGACCACCTCTGTACAGAGGGTGGACAACCCTCTGGCAGAGCCGACCCACCAATGGGTGAAAGAACCAAAAAAAAAAAGCAAACAAAATAGAAAGATGATAAAAAAAAGAAAGACAAATAAACCAAACAAAACCAGGAGCAAAGGGAAAGGCGGGAATAGGAAAACCAACCTGAGAATGCAGAAGGTGGAGGAAAGGAGTTACCGTGTGAGCTCTGCAACAGTTGTAGTTGTCAAATAGACACAATCGCCGCCATGAAGCACTCGCAATCGCTTGAAGATGATTGGAATTCTTAAGCGCTGGTTACTACTAATTCTCTGTAAATTGTTTTGTTAATCACTTTGAGTGCTCAGAAAGTTTTAATCGCGGTAAATGTGAAAGTGACAGATAAGTTATATTTATACCCATGGTAAAAAGGTTAATCCACCTCCTTCCAGCAATCCTTGGGAAAGCAAACCCCTGGACCCCGGGCCCAGGGATCCTCCACGATGATATCCTTTTGAACATCGTGGCAAAGGATCCCGGAGTCCAGAGTCTGGTTCCCGACGAAGAACGACCTCCGGGACTGGTGTCCCGGAGGCAAAAACCAAATGAAATAGAACACAACAACTGGGAAGAAAACCCCAGAACAAGAAAACAAAAGGGAAAACAGACAAGGCAAAGCCGCCAGCAAAAAAAAAAGAAAAAAGGGGGACCCAACATTTTGCACACAAAATGTAGGGACGGGGATGCGGGGTATAACAAATGGTGACTATCTGAGACAAATGCCTTAGCGCATTTGAGAACTATAGAATCTCTTGTTAGAAAAACTGGAATAAGCTACTTCCCAAAGTGTCTGACAGGTAGAGAGCAACATATCTGAGAGAACCTAACCATGCGGGAATTAGTCTGAAGTCCTTCATCAGTGGTGTCGTGTGTGCTTTGGAAGGAAATCAAGACAATGACCTCTAGGAGGAGTAGAGAGGAGGCACTAATTACCTCGAACCAGTCCTTAATTTGCTCACTTCCCTCGGAGACCAGAGTTTCATCCCACTTTTCCTCTTTTGTTATTTTACTTATTTCTAGGTGGGAAAGGCGGTACTTCTTTCACCATTAAGCTTAAGCTTAGCTAATTTTAATGGCGGTACTCCTTTCACCCATCCACCTATACTTAGATATTTGAAGAGGGGATAAAACTCCAGGCCTAGAAAGAATTCCTTAAAGTTTCAGACCTGAGTCAACCAATCAGTACGACCGATCTACCCTCAGCATGTCCGATTACTTGTTCCTTATATTACTTGCGTTCACTGATCGCCAGACTCTCAGAGACAACACCCGATGGAGACTGCTCAAAACATGCAAAATCCTATGAAACAACCCCAGAGATCGGGCCGACTCCACTGCTAAAGACAGATTCTAAAGTTTGTCATGCCATAGACATCATATCAGAGACCAAAGTTATGCGAAGCATTCCAACTCCTGCACGATGGAACAAAATGTTGGGACCGAAAAAACACTAGAATGAAAACAAAAAAAACAACACAAAAGGACTGCCCTAGAGGACAACCGACAAGGCTATTTACAAGAGGGTACCTCGCACGAGGCACCTGAAAGAGATATTTACAAGTGGGAGGCTTTACATATAATACAACTTTGGACAGAATTACCTTATTCAAAGTAGTGCTTGACAAACTATCCATTAATGGGTAACAAGACAGGTTTGCTAGTCAAGGTGTTAAGGTGGTAAGTATTTGCCCCACAGATTTTTGAGATCAGGTACGGTCCAAGCCAGAGCCGTTGGAACTTGGTATGCTTTCTTTTCTTCTCCTGAGCCTTGTCCCATAACAAGACCAGATCCGAGATCTGAAAAGCCTTGTATTGGGCTCTTCTGTCAAACCATCATTTTACCATTGCTTGATGATGCGCAAAATGTTCAAGGGTTGCATCTCGCTGTTCTTCCATCCATACCAGATTTAAGAGCTGAACCTCCATGATGTTGTCCCTGTTGCTAAATTCCTGCATGAACTGTAAAACTGGGATCTATAAGTTAACTGGGAATACATGGTTCTGACCATAAACCAGATGGAACGGGGATGTCCCCAAGGTAGCCTTAATATGAATGCGATCTGCCCAGAGGGCGAATTTCAACTTTTGATGCCAATCCCAGGGATTCTGTTCTAGCAGATGTTTGATCACTTCAAGCAGATTTTTGTTTGTTGATTCAGCAATGCTGTTTCCCTTCGTCCATTCGAGTAACTGTGCCAAAGAAAATGCCAGACCATTGTCACATACTAAAGTAAAGGGCATCCCAAACCGTGTGACGATGTTTTCTTCCAAAAATTTGATAACTACGTCTGTCATGTTGTTTTTACAAGGTACAGCCTTAGACCACCGAGTGCAGTAGTCAGTAGCAGTAAGAATGTATCGGTGGTTGGCAGACGAGTTGGGGTTGATTTCCCTGATGAATTCAAATGCCCACTGGGCGAAGGGCCTAGCCTCGTATACTGGTTGTAGAGGCATAGCTGGGTTACGCTCACAATGCACCGTGGTTTGGCAAGTATGGCATTTCCTTACGTGAGTGTAAACATCCTTAAATATACAAGGCCAATAATATCCAGCCCAAAGGATTTGATGGGTAGTGGTGTCAACTGAACCATGCCTGATTCCAAACTGCCTGTGAAATTCATTAATCACTCTCACAGCCTGGTCTCTGTCGATGGACCGGAGGTACACTCCCTCATAGTTTCTGTGATAGAGCGCAGAGTTTTTGATCATGAAGTGAGCACTTTTCATCCGTAGGGCATGGCGTTTGTGGGGAGGTAATCCCTCCGGACATTTATTATTTAGTAACAAGTATACCAAATCAGTATACCATAGGTCTTGAGTAACGACCTCCACCGTGTAAGTTTGACATTCTATGCGAGGAGTCTCTTCTGCCATTGTTTGACTTAGTCCCTGACCTCAGACTATCTTCATGGGTTGCATTTCTAAGTCATACTCCTAGAGGATGGCCATCCATTTCCCCCGTCTCTCACCTAATTCACTCTGCATCAGCAGAGACTTAACAACCTGGTCCAAAATGAGAGCCTGTACCTTTCTCTAGAGAATATAATGCCAGAATTTCTTCACGGCGTGAACTAGAGCAAAGGCCTGCTTTTCTAGTGATGAATATCAAACTTCAGCATTCTTGAAGGGGGAGCTCATGAAAGGTATTGGTCATTCTTCCCCTTCAACCTTTTGGGTCAATACCACCGCAGCAGAATACGGCGAAGCAAAGGAATAGATGTAAAACAGAAGGGAATAGTCCAAACTAGCCAGGATAGGGGCCTCCGTTATGGTCTGTTTGATCTGGGTGAATGCCCGCTTGGCTTCAGGGCTCCACTCAACCTTGGTATCCTTCTTCATCATCTCATTGAGTGGTTTAACTATTTCTGTGAATCCCGTGATGAACCGTCGTACAAAGTTAATCTTTCCGAAGAAGGATTGCATCTCTTTCTTACTGCCTGGAATTTGTAGGTTTAGCAATGCTTCGACTCTATCAGGGTCTATGGATATACCCTTCTCAGAGATGATATGCCCGAGAAGCTTCCCCTCGGTGACCCTGAATATGCACTTCTTGGGGTTGAGGGATATTCCATATCGGCGACATCTCTCGCAGATCTGAGCAAGATGGACGGGGTGGTCATGCCTATCCCAGGAAAAGATGGTTAAATCATCCATGTAGATGATTATGCATCGATTGACAAGGCCCTCGAACGCAATGTCCATGGCCTTTTGAAATGTATCCCTTGCATTGATCAAACCAAAAGGCATCCTTCTATATGAAAACGTTCCCCACTTGGTGGTAAACGTTGTTTTCTCCCTATCTTCATACTTGACCATGACCTAGTTATATCCTGAGTACCCATCCAAGAAGGACATCATCTGAGATCCATTCACTATCTGCAACACCTCATCCAACGAAGGGAGAGGATGATTATCTTTCTTAGAGGCCTTGTTCAAATTTCTAAAATCCACGCAAAGGCGGATCTCACCATTATTCTTCCTCATAGGGACCAAGTTGGCAACCCACGTAGTGTGCCAGATTGGGAAGATTATCTGGGCTGACAGCAGTTTTTCCACCTCCTAACAAATTAGAGGCTCTATTAGGGGTTGACCGGTCTTTGCTTTTGCCGAAAGGGCTTAGCATCGGGATTCAGGGGAATAGTATGGGTCATGATGGATGTGTCATATGTTTTCAAATCTTCATAGCCCCAGGAAATTACATCGATGTATTCTTGGAGAACCACGAGAATCTTCTCCTTCTCCTCAGGGGAATAGGAGTTACCAATGTGGATAATCTTTTCTTCACCGGGCTGGCCGATGTTAACCTTTTCAAACTTTTCTCCCTCAGAGGAGGATGACACCCTCTCCCAGGCCTGAGGGTCCGAGTTGAAGATTCCTTCCAGTGCAACCATCCCCTTTGGGATGGTGTTAGTAGGTAGGTCCATGATCCCATCATCTTCGTCGCCTTGCCCAGTATCGTCATGGTCTCATTCTTCCACTATTTGGTTTTCAAAGACGCCAACATTTTCCATAAAGGCTAGGATATGTTGATCATCCTCAAAAACCTAAAAGTGGGTAAAATTATCTAGAATGGATGGGGTAGGGACCATCTCAACTAGAAATCTCTAGAGGCGTGAGCCAGCCATTGGCTCAAGTGTGCTGGCAGAAATGGCAAGGGCATTTAGGACGTAGTTCTGGCACCAGGGCATGAGGTCAATGCCGAAGGCATCAAAATCTTCAATAAGGCTCCAAGCCCGATTGTGGTATGCATCCAACCTTTTGTCGTGACATGTGTATTGACTCTAGACTTGCTTAACAATCAACTCTGAATCACCCAGAGCCCGGAGGCGGGTGATGCCCTTCCTTAACGCAAATAAGAGTCCAAGGACCAAAGCCTCGTACTCTGTAACATTGTTTGTACATTTGAACTGGAGTCTGTAGGATGCGAGGAAGGACTTCCCTCGTGGGTTGATTAGTTCTATCCCAGCCCCACAGCCTTGTTTGGATCAGGACCCATCAAACTTAAGGGTCCACAAGTCATTGTTCGTAATCCAGGGCTGGGGATGGGGAGTAGTCTTTGGATTATTGCTGGGAGACTTAGGGGTTCCTTCCCAGACTACCGTCATAAATGTAGAATTTACCTCTGGAGGTGTTTGGATTTGGGATTCTCAGGGAGAGGGTACCAAAGAAGTGCATCCCATAGGAACACTGGGCTCTGGGGAATCAGTTACAAGTTGTCTATTCTGGAAGGTATTGAGATGCCAGTTAGAAATTGAAAGACATGGTCCACACTCAAGTTCTGAATGTTTTTGATAGTGTACTCGGCACCAAGTGCCAGATAAGAGTGTGGCAAGGGTGGCTATGGCACCTTGAGAGTCGACCTCAAATCTCATCTTTTCTTCCAAGTCCTGGGCTCTCTGCAGCACTGCGGGATTCTCTCCGGGGATGAAGTTGAATGTTAAGATTTCAAAGGGTCGGTACACCCCCAGAGAAGTCTCAGAGAAAAAGACCTCATTAACCCTTCCAACCTTGGTAAGGGCCTATTTCATCTGAGGTTCACTTTCGACCTGAATCTTATTGGACTCTCCTTCCCATGGAAGCCATAGATGGGTGAAGTCGGTCGAAAAGTATCCATTCAAGGAATTAGACCAATTCTGACTTAATAACATCCCGTAAGTTTCTGGGATGTCCACCACTTGGATGTCAATTATGCTGGCTATCCTGGGGTCTTGGATAAGCTATATCTGGACACTCTTCAATTCCCCCACCATTTTTACAACAGTCTTATCCAGTTAGATTATTGCACCATTAGATGGGGTGGGGTGGAATCCGAGCTTCTGACAAATGGACAGGGGCATGATATTACCTGAAGCTCCAGAGTCTACTAGGCAGTTGTGTATATTTTTGCCTTGGATATTCAGGCCTAGTAGGAATGGGGGATCTTCATTATTTCCTCAGAAGATGGCCGCATTAGCATCCTCGAACGAAATAGTCTTGGGCGGGCGGTTGACGGCCTCCGGGTTTCCCAAAAGCTTCAGAAGAGACTTCTTCTGCTCAGGACAGTTTAGCAAAACCTCCATTAAGGTCATGGAGGTGGTGGTCTATTCTAACACCTTCGTAATGTCAAATCTTCCTCCCAAGAACTGGTGATTTCCCTCGGTGAGCTCTGTAGCTTGGTTAGGGCTAGGACCCTTCAGAGGAGCGGGTTGGTCAGTCGTGTTATTTCGGGGAGGAGGGGTGTCTTTGATAGGGGGTGTGGGTGTGTAAGTGGGCCCTTTACAAGTATGACTCTAAGTGTTGTATGGGGTCTGGGGGTTTGTAAAAGTGTTGGCCTCAAAGGGCGGGATAGATTTATCAAAGAATCCCTGCAGTTTAGATTCCTCTTCATCTTCCCCAGAAGACCCAAAGAAGATGGTATCACAGGTGAAGGCACTATGGGTTGTCTCTTGGACAGAGGGTTCTGGAGGGGTGGTATCATGCGATTGCTGCCTATCTAGTTGGGATATCATGATGACCTTTTCTAAGGTGGCACAATTCACCTCATTGTGTGAACCTGTGTCGTGTAATCTACACTAATTAGTCATGGGCTAGAAGTCCATGACTGGTGTGAAATGTGATGGTCCAGCACCATTTTGGTTGGCATTTTGGTTTGGGGATGGGCCCCTAGTGTTCACGTTATTATTCCATTGTTGTTGATTGGGCTTAGGCCCATTGTTGAAGTTTCTTCCTCTGGCATGGTTGTTTTGTTGGCTGGAAAAGATGTTTCCCCTCTGGGAATTTGAATTTTGGGATGCGTAAGACCCCGCCTTCAGTTAGCCCATGTCTACAGTCAGGGTAGATAACATTCACCAGAGGGATTCAACCTTGGCGATCAACTGAGTGTTAGCATCACAATGTGACAGTTGTTGCTGTTGTTGGCTTCCCGGGAAGGCAACAGTATTGGCCGGAGTCAAGGGTGGCAATCCTCCAGCTGCAGACGACTGAAAGAAGGGCACTCCAGATGGTTGTGTCTGAGAATGTTGTGCCTGCTGCGGTTGATTCCAAGAGAAAACTTCCAGACCTGGCACCGTCGAGGTCTGCATTGGGTAAATGTATCAAGCCTGCTATTCTATCAAAGGTGGCGGGGGATTCATCACCATCGAAGGGACTCCCATCGCCAGATTGGGGTTGTATCCCCTGGAAAATGTAGTTCCGTCGGGGATCATGTTGAAGGGCGTATTATGCCCAATCCTGCCTGGGGATTTGGTGAGACCTCGAGACAGTTCTAAAGCTAGGTTGTAAACTTTTGCTAATGTGTCCCGGTCGCCCATGGTGGTTGTTCTCCAAAGGAGAGTGGCAACAAAAGGATCCATTGCGTTAAGATAGGTTTGTATGGTTACTTCTGGGGATGGAATAAAGGGGCCCGTGCACCGCTTCAGGGCACGCTGTAACCTATGGCTGAATGTTGCAAGAGGTTCATTGGGCTCCTTTCTGATGGAGATGAACTGGCTATGGGACCAGGCTGGGTCCACATGCACGCGAAAGGCAGCCAAGAAGGCATCCTCCATGTCCTGCCAACTATTTATGGAGTTGGTAGGAAGGTTTAGGTACCAGTTCAACTCACCTTGTCCTAAAGACAAGGGAAACATACGAGTCACAACATCTTTATGCTGGATCCGATGTCACTTCATGGAATCTTTATATGCCTGTAAATGTTCTTCTGCGGTCCGTGGGCCTAAGTGCTCATATCGTGGGCAAATCTTCTCCGAGTGAGAGGGTAAGTCGTTGATTGTGCCCGAAAAAGTTTCCATTGGAGACCCGGTGTTTCTGAAATATGCAACCATTAGGGGAACCGTATGTTGGGTAGTTTGGGTATTGGTTCCCGAGATTGTCTATGAAGTTTGGGTATTTTGAGGTATGCTGGACCCCCAAACAATAGTGGTAGGTATGAATTTCAAGGTCCATTTCCTTCGAGCAGGGGGCTCATGTTTGACAAACCTTCTGGGGTTCAAGGCAGACCTAAGGACTCTTTCAAATTTCACTGGGGAGAAAGACCCAATCCCGCTGAAGGCTTGCCTCTTAAAACTATAACTAGGGAAACCCTCAGGAGGTGTAAAATTAGAATCTTGGGAGGGGGATGAGTTCAGGCCCTCCTTCTAGCACCACCTTTTGTTGATGAGGTTTTGCTGACCGGGTCCGCCAACAGTCATAAGTTGTCACCGGGTTTCGGGGATACCGGCCAACTCCGCCTGCAAAGGTAGTCTAAGGAAATTATATTCCCTGGGCCTCCAAGCACCTGGGTGTCGGGTCACGACGGTGCGGGGCTCAGTTGGGAGAAGTGACTATTTTTGAGGGGGATAGATGGTTTCTTCAACTCAATACCTCTGGAGATTCAATAAAGTAAGGTTTCCCCTAGCATTCTATACTTAGAAAATAAAATGGAAAAAGATCCTGCAAGGTTAGAAATAATTCATCTAACTATAGTCATGCTTAAATGTTTAGAACATCAATAATACTCTGATATACTACACTAAATACCAAAGAAACACAACCATCAGTTAGAATTTCATCAGTAGCGAGGGAAAAAAGGTCGTTAATCTACTTTAACACATCAGAGTAGAAGACATAAAGAACATAAAGCATGAAATACCATTAACTCAGAAGCAGGAATGCCAACAACATCATTGAAAATAATTCTTCCTTCTTCATTAACATCTCTTCCAGCAAGCACTGGTGCGTGATACAATGGTGGCTCCAAGGGAGCATCTAACTATTGAAAACCAGAACTCGTCGGTTGCAAATACATCATCAAATTCTTCTTGTGGAGGAGAACTGGCCGGGATCCCCGCGGGCTTTGTTTCCTTCTCCGGCTCTGGGGAACTGGAAGAGAGGATTTTCACTTGTTGGGGTTGGGATGTTCCCAACCCTGGCTCTGCCCTTGACTTTTTACTGAGCTTCTTCTTTCTCTGGGTGACCAGCGGTGGCCCCGCATCTCTTATTGCTACCACCTCCATGGAATCCACCCCTATTTCCTTCACCATCAAGGCTGCCAGTGACAGGAAGGAGGGACAAAGGGGGCCAGACATGAGCGGTGAAGTGGCCAACCATGTTATTAATTGCTCCCTCATCTACTGGGAGGCTGCCACTGATTATTTTATCTATTTTGTAATTAGGAATTCTTACGTAGGAGGGGTTGTATCTATCTCTTTCCCTTTATCCTTCCTCTGCAAAGAAGTCCTAGCCCCCGGAGTCAACCTTAGTGCTGGCTGTGGAGTTAACTTTGGTGCCGGCTGGGCTGCCTGCGGGTACTTTCAGGCACACATTCTTAAAATAGGTGTGACTTCGCTCAACCACCTCTTGAGTGAATTCCTCAATTGTGGGCCCCTCTTTGGTATCCCAGTTTACTGGTGGAAGAGCCTTTGTATCGATCCCCTTTGCCTTGTACTGGGGATCGATAGTGGGGGCGGCGTTTGAGAAGTCCGCTGGGAATCTCCAGAGCTTCAATTTCTGTATCATGACAACCGTCATCCTAATGTAGTGCCTACTCTGCACATCCACATCATCTTGGAAGTCTTCCCAGAAGTCCTCCATATGGATATGATGGGGCTCTGAAGCCTGGGGTAGTGCCGCTACAATCCTGCCATGCAGATCAAAATTTTTTCACGCCAAATAAAATTCCTGCAAGTTGTAACTTTTCAGTTTATTGTCTACCTCTTTTGTGGCAGCCAGGCAGCAGGTGTAGTTCCCATAGGTGATCCAGAAAAAAATGTTGGGTATCTTTTTGAGGGCAAAGAGGGCATGCACCTCCATGATTTCTCTGCAGTACTCCAAGAGCACGATCTTGTCCCCACAATGTTTGGGCAACAAGTAGTGTTTTCCAGAGAAGCTGGTGACCCTAATTTAGGTGTGCTATTAGAATTGAATGTAATAATGTGCATAATTATGGACCAAATTCATCGCCTTTGAAGACAGGCAGTATCCAGAATCTTGGGTGGGTGCAAGCAGATGATGATAAATGAACGCATCATTTACCCGGCAAAAACTGAAGAAGCTGGCCTCCCATTGAATCTGTGAGAAATGGTCCCACGGTGCCTTTTATCCCAGGCCAATCCCAAGCACACCATCTGTTATTAGGCCATGGGCGTGGGGCCTCTACTGTGCTAGGGCCCAGAAAATGTAGGAAGACAAGTAAAATTTCTTCTTCTTGTTTAACTGTTGGAACTGGGAGTCAACATGGTTTGAAATTATTGTCGCCCAGTCGAAGTATCCTCCCTTGGTGGAGATGCCAAGGAGGAAGTAATACATCCATCGAGCAAAATCTTGGGCAGAGGGCTACCCAAAGACCTGGGCCAATGCTATCATCCCCATCTGGATGCTCTCCTTGAATTCAGAGTGGGGAATTTCTATTTTCATTCTTTTTGGGTCCCTCTTTGGGATCTTGAGCCAGTGGGTATTCATATATGTTCAAGCAGCATCCTCCATCTATTTAAATTGAGCCAAGGTGTCGGTCCTTGTAACCACTAAGGCCTTATCAAATTGTGGGATTCCCAGGCTTGCCTGGAATGTGACTAGGTCGAGGGACACCAACGGAGTGGGGTATCCAGTTGGCTCTGCGGCCGCGAGCATAACGGCCTGATCAGAGGAATTATAGTTGTTGGCTAGTGTCAAAATGAGCTCCAGAGATTGCACAGAGCATGGGAAACAAGCTGCCTTGAGGACCCCAGAGTCCCCGACGTTGATGGCCAGCTTATCTCTAGCCTGTCACTGGATATGCATTATTTTCACCAAGGCCTGCATCTCTGGCCATGTTCCGACGCTGGTGTTGGTTATCAGCTTGACCTTGGACTCAATCTTTGAGCCCATGATGATGTTGTCCTACACAAATTTCATGGTCAAGGGCATCTTCTCTAGGGCCTTCTCCATTTTGGACTTTATTGCTGCCCTGGTTTCTGTAGCACTTTAGCTCTACACTTCCGGGTGGAGAAGATGTGGATGCTTCAGACATGTTTGGAAAATGAACTCTGGGAACCTGCGATACAAAGTGACTGTCAGAACATACTCATCAAAATAAATATCCTGGAGTCCAGAGATCTTACCACCGCGATGCTTGCTTTTCCTGAAAAGTTAGTTTCATGCAAAGATAACCGAAAAGCAAACGCATCATAAACTTAAGATTTTATTAAACATTTGGGTCCAGGGGTTTTTACCACACTCGGTAAAGACACAGGATGGATGATGGTAGGAGACCCGGAGCCCAGAGAAGTGACCGTTGGCAAAGATGAGTAAAAAGGCAAGTCATCAAGCCCACGTGGGCACCACGTGCGTAGGTATTAAATGAAAGTTATGGTGATGACGGCGGAGCCAACTATCTGAATGCGCAAAAATTGAAGGCCACTTGACTGGAACTGATTGTGTGCATGGGACATAAATGAGGTTCTGATAGACTTCATGGAAGAGAGAGAAAATTGCCTGTTTGAAACTAGCCGAGAGCTGAGCTTCAAACAGGTGGTTTTCTGCCCCGAAGCGAGTTGATGGGCGGAAAACTAGTAACATAGGCGACTCAACCAGCCTATCAAGCCACCTGGAAGGATATACACAAAGGCTAAATGGTATATACACCAAAAGTAGAGGGATATATAATGACTACATGAATATACACACATATTCACAAATATACAATGTGAAACGACGTCTGTGGGAAAACCAGACAAGGCAGAGACATATATACAACTATCTGCATACTTTACAAATGGACCACCTCTGTATAGAGGGTGGACAACCCTCTGGCAGAGCCGACCCACCAACAGGTGGCAGAACCAGAAAACAAATAGCAAACAAAATAGAAAGATGACAAACGAAAGTAAGACAAACAAACCAAACAAAACAAGGAGCAAAGGGAAAGGTGGGAATAGGATAACCAACCTGAGAATGCAGAAGGTGGAGGAAAGGAGTTACCATGGGAGCTCCGCAACAGCTGTAGTTGTCAAATGGATGCAATCGCCACCATGAATCACTCGCAATCACCTGAAGATGATTGGAAGTCTTAAGCGCTGGTTACTACTAATTCTCTGCAAATTGCTCTGTTAATCACTTTGAGTGCTTGGAAATTTTTAATCGCGGTAAATGTGAAAGTGATAGATAAGTTATATTTATACCCATGGTAAAAAGGTTAATCCACCTCCTTTTGGCAATCCCCGGACAAGAAAACCCCCGGACACCGGGCCCAGGGATCCTCCGCGATGATATCCTTTTGAACATCATGGCAAAGGATCCTGGAGTCCGGAGTCCGGTTCCCAACGAAGAATGACCTCCGAGACCGGAGTCCCAGAGGCAAAAACCAAACAAAATAGAACACAACAACGGGGAAGAAAACACCGGAACAAGAAAACAAAAGCGAAAATAGACAAGGCAAAGCCACCAGCAAAAACAAAAGAAAAAAGGGGGACCCAACATTTTGCACACAAAATGTAGGGATGGGGATACAGGGCATAATAGTGATAAGGAAACTCCATGAGGAACAGTTTGAAATAAACATTGAAAACTGTAGATTCCTTCAAGAAGAACTTGTGTCCTTAGGTTTTGTGATCTTTAAGAATAGTCTCAAGATGGATCTATCCAAAGTTGAAGCCATCCTCAATTGGCCACCTCCTACTACTTCTTTAGAGGTAAAAAGCTTCCATGGTTTGTGTTTCTTTTATAGGAAATTCATCATAAATTTTAGTGGCATATGTACTCACATTATCAACAGTATTAAAGGTGGAAGAAAATGCATATTTAAATGGACTAATGAAGCTAATGAGTCCTTTGATTTGTTGAAGAAAAATATTGCAGAGAAACCTATTCTAGTCTTACTAGAATTTCACAAGGTTTTTTATAGTGGAATGTGATGCAAGAAATAAAGCCATTAGGGGGAGTCTTGAGCCAAGAAGGGAGGCCAGTTTCCTTTTTCAGTGAGAAACTCAATGAAGCTAAAAATAAATACTCAACCTATGATCTTGAAATGTATACAATGGTTCAATCACTTAGGAAATGGAGGAATTATATTTTACCCAAGGAATTTGTTGTCTTTACTGATAACATGCACTTAAATTTATTAATAGACAAGAGAAACTTAATCACAAACATGTGAAATGGATGGAATTCTTGCAGTCCTATATATTTTCTATCAAGCATTAGAAAGGGATTGTGAACAAAGTAGTTGATGATATTAGTAGAAAACGCTTAACCATCCAATCCATTCACTCAGAGAGTAGTGGAGTTCATGCCATGAAAGATATGTATTCTATGGATAAGGATTTCAAAGAGGCTTACCAAATTTGCACTGAGATGACCGACATATACCACACTGATTTTTCAGAATTTCTTGTGCACAATGGTCTACTTTTCAAAGGTAGTTTATTGTGTGTCCCAAAAGGATCCATGAGGGAAAACATTATCAAAGAAAAGCATTATGGAATCTTAGCTGGTAAATTTGGGGTGGATAAAATATTGGAACTTGTTAGAAGGTTCTACCACTGGCCCAAGGTGTAGATAGATGTTAAGATCTTTGTGGAAAGTTGTTTAGTTTGGCGGTGGCATTTTAACCAAGCAGAAAAGGTGATCAAGTTTTAAGGAAGGTTTAAGGTTGATCGGTGGTTAAATCATGGCAAAGATAAATGATGAGCTTGATCCCACGATCAGAAGATGCACGTGGTTTATCCTTCACAAGATCATGCCTGAACAACACGTGTCCCAGAGCCACAAGTTCTAAGTAACAATGATCGACTATTAAAACACAAAATCACATAATGATGACACGTGTCATCGAAGATGAAAAAGGATAAGATTACTTGGCAGAAACATTGACATGGATCTCTTCATGTTATTTTTATATTTAATTATATTTCTGTGCTAATTATGATTTTGTTTATTATTTTGATACTTCAATGTTTTCCATGCAGGGTTTCGAGGATGACAAATACCATAGAGTTGTCTGATAATGAAAAAATGTGATCTTTATGTACTAAGGAGGATGAGGACATGCATAAATTATTAAAAGAATATTCACAAGGATGGATAATTCTTGAGGGTGGTTGACAACGTTGATGATCTTGTTCTTGATGTTGAAGATGTTTGAAATACCATTGATGATATCCATTATCAGACAAGGTATATATGGTTACCTATGGATGAACGTATGATCGAAGTACCATGATGGTCATAACAAAGAACCATTATTTGAATTATCTGAGACAAACTACAAATGATCTACTGGCAGACTATTATTATGAATCCCAATGGTCAACAACCGTTTGCACACAAGGATGTTAATCATTCCTCTTTTGTAACTATGATGTTCAGTTGTTGATCCTAGGCTTAGGCTTTAGTTATGAAGAGACACATTGTTCTGGAGCTTTTATGCATCCCTTGGATATTATATAAATAGGGATTCCAAGACCATGTGGAAATGGATTAAGATTATTATCATTATCATCATTCCTACTGTTAGAATTTGATCACAACTACAACATGGAATCGAATGTACTATTATTCCAAAATCAATAAAAGATAAGTGTTTTCTGTCTCACTTGTGGAAATTAAGTTTAAATCATTTAAATTAGTCCATTGCAATTATTGAAGGAGGATTCAATTCCTATTCTTGCAATGCTTGTGCAGAGATTTTATATGTCTCATATCCATGTTTGATTATCAAGAATTTTGTGAAAAGTTAGTGTGACCAGCTTCTTGTTCAACTGGTCTCCCAACCAAAGGAGTTAAATTCATTTCAACTAGCAAGGATATAAATATGCTTAATTTCTCTGCATCTATAGCATTTGAATAGTTGATGGTGTTAGAGTATATACTATCTTGTAGGGTTGTACATAGGATTGAAAGTGAATTGACTCTATTACCCAAGTTAAAATAGGTATTGATCTTATCAATTATTGGATATAGTCATTTGTTTTATTATTAAAGTTTTGATATATTCAATATAGCATTCATTCAATTTACACATATTTTTTCAAAGCATCTTTAAAATTAACAAAATCATTCTTAGTCTTGCAGTTTATGTTGTATTGCTTATAGTTTGATTTATTTGAAGTTCCCTTGCCATACTTGAGAGATAAGATTTGGAGTGTATTCCATCTACTATAAAAACCCTCCAACCAACAGATCAAGGTTGAGGTATAGGCCTAGCAGCCTTGGTCCTATAGAGCCAGAATTACAGAAGTTCCAACCTTGCCTTTGGTTGTGACTTTTTAGTTGGCCAAATCACTTGGGTTTCCCATCATTGGATTGGCAAGTCCATAGGAAATCCAATCTGTTGATTTTAGCACCAATAGATTGGTGACTTTGCTGGGGAGTTGTTATAAGAACAGTTTTTGAATTTCAGGTAACAACAAACTCTAGTGGAAGAAAAGACTCAGAAGACAGTAAGTATTTTCCTTCTAGAAAGAAGGTGGCGAATCTACAAATTTGATGCAGTTATATCTTGGTAAATTGATTTGGTTGTACTAAGTATTCATGCGGGATAGAAGATCCTTGCATCAAGATCAATTTCAATTATATTTACATAGAAGTCTGAGGAGAGGAAAGAAAGAAGCTCTAGATATGTTGTACGCTGGACATAAGAAGTTCCCTAATAGGGAAAGAGGATTTTTCATTGAAGATGAAGCCCCTACATCAAGTCATCATAGTCATGAGAATAATGATGAAAATTGTAATATTTTTTCTCAAGTTGATAGAGAAGAACATGAGCCTTAGCATGGAACAAATCATGAAGAACAAAATAGGAAGGAAAAGGATAGAAAATGGGATGCTATATTTTGTGAAATAGCTAATGCAGGCTTAGATGATGAAGAGATGGTCAGACCTCTTAAGAGGAAACCAGAGGAGATATTAAGGAAAAAGAGAATACAAACAAGTGTAATCAATTCACCGAGAGATGAAGGGATAACAAAGTATGATGGATCTTGTCATGTATACAATCCTCCTCATAGAAATAATGGGGAACATATTTTCAACAAAGATCATCCTAATCCATTGTTTGAATTGGAAAATAGAGGAAGGCATGGGAGAAAAAATGATGGTAGTGAAAGAGTTGATCCTTTGAGACAATCAAACAATGGAGAAAATCATAACTAGGTAGGAGCGATAGGTCATCATTCCCTAAAAATGAAAGATTTAGATTGCAAGATATGCCCTATAATACTAGTTGGAAAGATGGTACAACTAAAAAGAAAAGTTATGCTAAAGAAACACCTCAGATATTGAAAATAAACAAACATTTGGTGGAGATCTATCCTTGGTGTGAAGCCTACACACTACCACATTCTTCTGATAATTATGTTGTGGCCTAGAGACTGCAAGAGGATGAATATCAGAGTGATGATCAGCAACCCACAGTGAGTAATGTCTCATCTAAACCCATGTGGGAAGAGATGATTACAATTATTCTGATTAGGATTATGTATACCATGATTATTTGAATAGGATGTATCATTGTGATAGGCAACAAGGAGAGCTTCCATTCATTAGGAGGTTAACAAATGAGGAGAAAGAACCATATACTATTTTAGCAATTGAGGAAGAAAGGAGTAATTACAAACTAAGGAATAGAACAATAAATGTTGATCAATGGAAAGTTGTTGGAGTGTCTATCAAAGCACCAAAGAAGAAGGTCATCCAACCGGACACACTAAAGATCAAAGATGATACTAGAAATCTAGGTCAACAAGTAGATCATTATCAAGCTCCTAAACTAAAAAATCCAAAAGAGAAACCAGTGGTTAGTAAGTCTACTCCAAATAGTAGTTCTTTTATATCAAATGCTTTGTCTCAGGTGAAAATTTCTATTCCTTTTTTTGAGATGATGAAAATATCTAAATGCAAAGATGAGGATGTGAAAGTGTTGTCTAATGTAGGTAATGTTTTTAAAGAGGAATCTAATCAGAGACCAATAAATGAAGAACCTCCAGTAGTTTATTTAGGAACTACTATTTCTCAAAATGGAACACAATTTGATCCTTTTATCTCACTTTGATGATTAACAATAAATTTGTCAAGAATTGTATGATGGATTCAGGAGTAGCAGTTAACATCATGCCCTCATAGGTTATGAAGGAGCTTGGAATGAAGGCTGACATAACTTATGGAAGATGTTATTCCATGGAAAACATATCTATAGCTATTATTGGTATTATGAAAATGTGGAATTTAAATTTCCTACTTGTCCTCAAGTATCATACAAAACTGATATTACTGTTGTAGAAGTTCCTGCTAATTATGGAATTCTTTTATCTAGACAATGGTCTAATTTAGTAGGTGTTCATATTCAATTAGATTTGTCTTATGCTACTATTCCAATGGATGGAAGGGAAGTAAGAATCAATATGGAGATAAGATCCCCATATATAATTGAAGAAGACACTTTGATGGAGACAATAGAATTTTTTCACTCAAACATGGATAATTTCTAGGTGAGTATCACTAAACCAACACTAAAATTTATTAGCCCCATTGAGATGTATTGACAGGAGAATTAAGAAGAGATTTGGCAAATGAATTTTTTATGGAGCATGTAGTAAGCAAGGTAGTGGGGTTGGGATCACTTTTGTATCTCCATGTGGTAAGATTTTAAAATTTTATTTCTTGTTGAATTTTGAATGTACTAATAATATTTCAAAATATGAAGTACTAATCTTTGGTTTAAAAATTGCAAAATCTTATTGTATTAAGATGCTTTCAGTTTATAGTGACTCTGATTTAATTGTTTCTCAAGTCATAAATAAATTCACAACTAAAAATCCTAGATTAAAACAATAGAGGAATTTAGTATGGGATTTAGTTGAAATTTTTGATGTATTTTCAATTAAATGGATAGAAAGATCAAAGAATTCCCTTGCAGACCTGTTGGCTAATTCAGCCATCAAGCAGGTTGACATTCCTTTTGAGAAGATTGTGCAGATGGAGATAAAGAGCAGAGCATCAATTCTTGAAAAATGTGTAGAATTGGCAAGTGTTTGAAGATGACAGAGATCTCAAATTTATAATGAACAAAGATAGATATAAGGATCAGAGCATATATTGGAATGGCTATGTAGAGAATTAGGATGGAAAAGGAACTTTGTTAGGAAAGGAAGTCGTGCAGCTAAAGACAAAAAAAATTCCCATAGGCTTGGTAGCACTTGAATGATTTTTTGATGAACAAGAAAATCTTAAGGTGGGTAGGATAGTTAAACAACATGAAGAAGTTGAAAAGATAAACTTGGTAAATGATCATGCTCCAAAGGAAGTATACATATGCAAGAAGCTCACTCCTAAGATCAAGGCTGATTTGACAGCCTTGTTAATAAAATATAGGCATATTTTTGCATGGTCATATGATGAGATTAAGGCTTGCCGTGAAGACTTATTTCAACATCAAATCCCTTTAAAACCATATGAAAAACCTTTTAGGAAAATACATCATCCTATAAACCCAATGTTAGCCCCTAAAATGAGGGAAGAACTTGTCAAATTAAGGGATGCAGGAATAATAGTACCTATAAGACATTCTACATGGGTATCAAACTTGGTCCCAGTTAGAAATAAGAATGGAGATATGAGGTTGTGTGTTGGTTTTAGAAATTTAAATGTATCATCTTTAAAATATAACTATGCATTACCTAATATGGAGGCTTTGTTGTAGAAAGTTACTGGGAATAAATTATTGTCTATGATGGATGGATTTTTAGGATACAACCAAGTGAAGGTTAAAGGGTCAGATCAATACAAGATAACTTTTACCACTCCTTGGAGAACCTATGTTTATGTAAAAATTCCCTTTGGGTTAACTAATGTCAGACAAACATTCTGAAGAGCAATGAATGTGGATTTTGATGGTCTGATTGATGTCATGATGGTTTTATATATCAGGATGATCTGACTGTATATTCAAAAAAGGCAGAGGAGCATTTTAATCATCTGAAGAAAATATTTCAAAGATCTCTATAATATGGGTTATCTCTAAACCCAAAGAAATGTCACTTTGGAGTAACTGAAGGGAATTTGTACTTGGACGCATTGTATCAAAAGATGGTGTGAGAATAGACCTTTGAAATGATTGCAGCTATAGATAAAATCTAGATCCCTAAAAATGTTAAAGGTATTCATTCCTTTTTTGGACAAATAAACTTCCTAAGAAGATTTGTCCTAAATTTATTAGAAATAGTTAAACCTATTTCTAAGATGCTCAAGAAGGGTACGGAGATTAAATGGATGAATGAGGACCTAGAGGCATTTGCTAATATCAAGAAAGAAATCAAGGAACCTCCAGTCCTTAAAACACCCAATTTCTCCAAACCATTTCAGTTATTTTCTTTTGCCTCTTATCATACTATTGTTGTTGTTATGTTACAAAAAAATTATGAGGGCTATGAACTACCAATAGAATTTTTCAGTAAAACTCTTCAAGCAGTAGAATTAAATTATGACATAAATGAAAAGCAAGCTTATGCCCTTTTCAAAGCAGTGAAATCTTTTAGGTAGTACTTGGTAGGGGAAAATTTGACAACCTATGTGCCCAAAATTAAAGACATATTTAGACATTCATAGGTTACAGGAAGGAGATGCAGATGGGAAAATAAAATCAAGGAGTTTGACATGGAGATCCAAATCACAAAGTTGGTTAGAGAATAAGGTCTTGCTAAACTTATGGCTGAATCAAATCTTCAGGCAGTTCAAGTCAATCAGGTGAACTCTGATAAATCAATCATGAGTATTGCAAAGTGTAATTGGTATACTAATATAGTATATTCCTTAAAACACTTAAAATGTCAAGAACATTTAAATGATAATAAAAAAAGAACAATAAAATTATAAGCATCTAGATATGTTTTGATACAAGGTGACCTATATTGGAAAAAAAGGTGTTCTTTTATTTTGTTTAGATATGTACCAAGCAGATTCAGTATTGAAGGAGTTGCATGATGAAGTATGTGGTGGCCACTTTTCAACAAAAAACCACTACCCACAAGATATTACATGCTGGGTATTATTGGCCACACGTGTTTAAAGATTGTCATACATATATTAGAAAGTGTGATGCTTGTCAAAATTGTTTAGGGAAATTAAATTATGATGGTGCATTACCGCTTTGAACTTTGTCCACAGAAGAGACATTTCAAATGTGGGGGATAGATTTCATTGGTGAAATTACTGATGTCTCTAGTAGACAACACAAATGGATTTTAGTTGCAACACATTACTTTACTAAATGGGTTGAGGCTATACCCTCTAGACAAGCCATAAGCAAGGTGGTGATAAAATTCCGAATGGAGAATATAATAACAAGGTTTGGTTTTCCTTGCAAGATTGTTTTTGATAATGGAATGTGTTTTAGATCCAAGGAGTTCTTTGAATTTTACAATACTCATGGTATTAGTTTGTCATAATATTTCCGTTACCATCCAAAAGGAAATGGTCAAGCAGAGTCAAGTAACAAGAATATAAAGAAAATCATAAAGACAATGTTAAGTAATAACAAAAGGGCATGAGATTCCAAATTTCACCTAGCACTTTGGGTAGATAGAGTAACAATTAAGAAGTCGATAGGGTTTTATCCTTATGAATTGGTCTATGGGAAATCGATTAGATTACCGTTGAGTTCAACTTAGTTATTGTATATTAATTTGTCAGGGAAGAATAATTAGAAGACATAAATTTCATGGAGAACAAGATGGATTAGCTTGTAGAAGTAGATGAAATTAGAATAATAGCACAAAGCTAGAATGTTAAAAAATAGATCTAAGTGAAATCTATGCATGATAAAAGGGCAAGAGAGAGGAATTTTTAGATGGGAGATTGCGTGTTGAAATGGAATGCCAAAGACTAGGACAACGGAAAACATGGAAAATTTGAAGCTTTGTGGCTAAGACCTTATGTAGTTTTTGAGAATGTGGGAGAGAAATCTTATTTCTTACAAATACAGAAGGCTGCATTCAATATTTCCCTACTCATCCTCAATATTTGAAGTCATTTTCCTCTTGAATGGGGAGTATTTCTAAAACTTTATATTTTAATTTGTTTTGTTACATTTTTCTATTTTGGCTTACTTCTCCAAAGACAACTGAGATCTTGTTGTGTCCAGGTATGAACACACATCTTGGGAAAGAACCACTGGTGGAACCAAAAATTACAGATCAATTTTAGCTCAGGGATGTATTTTTTATATACCTATGTTGATGAGATTTATATCTTTTGTACTTCTTTTTTACCCTAATGTTCTTAGTCTTTGATGTAGGAGCATCCTGTGTGTAAGAGAAATCTCGCATCACCTAAAAATATATTTTGATTTATTTTCAATAAGGGCTATTTTGTGTAGAGTTACTATTTCTGGAAAGTTACTATTTTTAGTAAGTTTTCCTTTTGAGCTCATAATGTTCTATTTTCTTCCCTGGAGATTCACATTGATTGTATCAGTCTTCCATTAAAGTTTCATTGCCAGATCAAGTCTAGTTTTGTAGATATTGGATATTTTTAATATTAACAGCAAGGTATAAAAACTTTGAACTTGGTTTTGAAGGCTTTAGAGGCTCTGAATGGGGTCAAAACTTTGGCTGACTAGGATTTCCCAACTAAAGCATTATAGAGCACTTCTTTGCATTTCCAAAATGGTTACGGCGGCCCATTGGGTCAACAGTTGATGAGTTATGGTCTTTGAAAGTTGTGCTACCTAAACTTGAAAATGTTAAAGTTTCTTCAAAGTTTCTTTTTGGGTTCCAAATTTGTTTGGGCCTACTCTTATGAAATAAAAATGAATAATAATATCTAAGGGATGGTTGGCCTCAAACTTTTGGGTTTAATTTTAAGAGTCTTCTTGGGTGGTTAAAATTGCATATATATTGAAGGCCCGTAGGGTTGTCTAGGAAAGTTTTGGGTTATGCAGCTGGTGGCTCTGGCTTGCAGATTATTGTAATAAAATTCCCATGTGGTTGTGCATGTTGCATTTTTGAAGGTGCATGTTATATTTTAGAATATTGTAATTTAATTTCATGGTGGATAATAGAAAGCCCATTTCCTATCTTTGCAAATCTTGTTATTCTCGATTCTATTGTGTGTTTTTGTTAATACAGGAAGAACCCTTCATCAAGTGGTATCAGCATAGGAGTTCCTGAGTGTGTAGATAGATCACCGACTGTGACATAGTTTACACCTGGACTGTGGTTGTGGGTTTGCGTGATAAGAGCCAAAAATGCCTCCACAAAGGAACCGTGGTCGAAGAGCTTGAGGTTTGACAAAAGAGGGCTTTAGAGTCCTCTAGAGGAAAGTGCAAGCATTGAAAGATGATCTGTATAGAGGAATGAATATTGTGGTTAGAGAGGAAAGTGATGAGGAATCCTAAGAAGAAGGACAAGGTGACCAAGAAGCACCAAAAGCGCCTAGAGTTCTTGAACATGATAGGCTTTTGAGAGCCATTTCCAAGATTGCAAAGAGACCTAAGATTGAAGTTACCACATTTTTGGGAAATCTTAACCCAGAGGAGCTGATCGACTGGATCAATGATCTAGAAGAATATTTTGAGTTTGAAGATGTCGGAGACCCAGATCGGGTCAAATTTGCGAAGGCCAAACTAAAGGGCCATGAAAAAATTTGGTGGAAGGACATTCAGTTGGAGAGGAATAGAAGAGGAAAGGAGAAAATCAAAAGTTGGGACCGAATGATGGAGAAGTTGAAGAGACAGTTCATTCCTGTTGATTATGAGCTAGATCTGCTGAGAAAAATGCAAGGTTTGAAGCAAGCAGGAAAATCTATGCAGGAGTATATAGAAGAGTTCTATCGAGTCCTCATTAGAACAGGTAATGAAGAACCTGAGAAGGAAAAAGTTGCCCGTTATCTTTGTGGATTGCAGCCAAATATTCAGGATGAGTTGAGTCTGGTTAGAATGACCACCATTGAAGAGGCATTCCATTTTTCCCTAAGAGTGGAAGAGAAGCTGAACAAAAAGTTTGAAAGAAAGAAAGCTGGAAGGTTGTGGTGGAAGATCCGTCAGATGGTCTTATGGAGGCTAAAATGAAGATCAAAAAAGGAATGATGAGTCAAGTAGAAGTTAGACACAGGGGAAATAATTTCAATCATTCTCTTGATCAAAATAATAGGGATTAGAGAGGAAGAGGAAGAGGGCAAGGACCAGGAAGAGGTGATTTTCATGGGACATGTTTCCATTGTGGATAAGAAGGAATTTGAGCCTATGAATGCCCACAGTGTCAAGGAAGGACAGATAAGAGGAATGAAGGCCATGCATGAGTTTTGCATGAAAATGAAGAAGCTCAGTCAAAACACTCAGATGATGCTGAGAGAGGAGAAACCCTAGTTGTCAGGAGGATCTTGATAAATCAAGAGAAGATTTCTGACAAGAGGAAGAGCCTATTTCACACTAGATGCAAGTGCGGGGAAAAATGTTATGATGTGATTATTGATGGTGGAAGCACTAATAATTTGGTATAATAAGAAATGGTCACAAAGTTAAAGCTGAAAAGGGAAAAATACTGACATCCATATAGAATTTCCTGGGTGTAGGATGACCACAGGGTTTTGGTCAATGAGCAATTCTTAATGAAGTTCACTTGACTGAAAGTTACTGAGATGAGGTACTTTGTGATATCATCCCCATGGATGCATTCAATTTGTTACTTAGAAGACCTTGGAAGTTTGACAGGCGTGCCATACATGATGGTCGTGCTAATACTTATTCTTTGACAAAGGATGGAGTTTGACACAAGCTAAAGCTATTGAAGGTAACAGGAGAAAAGGTATGTAGTAATGCCAAAATATGCTTAGTTGATGGAAGAAAGTTCTTAGAAGGTGTGAGACATGAGCATATGTGTTTTTCCCTAATTCCAAAAGTGGGTAAAGAAGAAGTAGAATATGTACCTGAAGAAGTTGCAGACTTGTTGGAGGAGTTTTAGGATATTGTTTCTGATAATGTACCTAATGGATTACCACCAGTGAGAAAGATCAGTCATCAGATGAACTTGATCCATGGTGCTAGTTTTCCAAACAAGACAACCCATAGCATGAATCTTTTAGAGAGTGAGGAATTGAACAGACAAGTGCAAGAGTTATTGCAAAAGGGATTGATCTGAGAGACCTTGAGTCTATGTGTTGTACCAGTGGTATTAGCACCAAAGAAAATTAGAGAATGGAGGATATGTATAGATTATTGAGCTATCAATAAGATCACTATCAATTACAGATTTCCCTTTCCAAGAATGGATGATATTATGGATTGTTTGCATAGAGCTGAGTATTTTACAAAGATAGATATAAAGATTGAATATCACCAAATTAGAATCAGAGAAGGAGATGAATGGAAAACAACTTTCAAGACAAAGGAGGTCTTGTATGAGTGGTTAGTCATGCCTTTTGGGCTAACAAATGCACCGAGCACATTCATGCGGCTCATGAATGAAGTACTAAAATAATTTATGGGTAAGTTTGTTATTGTGTACCTAGATGATATTTTTATTTCCAGTAAGACATTGGAAGAACATATGATTCATATTCATAAGGTGTTTGAGAGGTTAAGGGAAGAGAAGTTGCTAATTAATTTGAAGAAGTGCAGTTTCATGAAAAAAGAATTAGTGTATCTGGGATTTCTAGTCTGAGAGAAAGGTCTAAAAATGGACCCAGAGAAGGTGTGGGATATCCTTGAATGGCCTACCCAAAGGAGTGCTACTGAGGTAAGATATTTTCATGGTTTGGATAGTTTTTACAAAAAATTTATTCGCAGTTTAAGTAGTATTTGTGGACCCTTTATTGAAACAATAAGAGGGGATATGAAAGAGTTTAAGTGGACTGTAGGGGTAGATAAGAGTTTTGAATTATTGAAAAGAAAAGTTACACAACAAACTATTTTAGAACTTCCATATTTTAACAAGGCATTTCATGTAGATTGTGATGCTGGTGGTAATGCTATTGGAGCAGTTTTGAGTCAGGAAGGTAAACCTATTGCCTATTTTAGTGAGAAGTTAAATAAAGCAAAGAGAAAATATTGTGGTTATGATCAGGAGTTCTATGCTATAGCTCAAGCATTGAGGAAGAGGAGAATTATCTTTTGCTAAAAGATTTTTTTTGATTTACTGATCATCAAGATTTGCAATATTTGAATAGTCAAGGAAAGTTGAATCACATGCATTTGAAATGGGTTGAGTTTTTGCAGAGTTACACTTTTCTTTTAAAACATAGGAGTGAGAAGTCCAACAAGGTTGTAGATGCCCTTAACAGAAGACTGATTTTGCTGACAAATATGTGGATTGAGGTTGTTGGGTTCAAGGAACTCAAGAGTTTGTATCCCAAAGATCCAAATTTTGGCGAAGCTTGAAAATATTGTAGAGAACTTGTTACCCTGGATAGAACCAAATGATTGGATTTAATAATCTAGGATGATATGTTATTCATAGGTAGTTAGTTGTGCATTCCAAAGATTTCCATGAGGGATAATCTAATCAAAGAAAAGTATAGTAGAGGGCTGGCTAGACATTTTGGGCGAGACAAAACCATCTCTCTGGTTAGTGAGAACTATTATTTGCCTAAGTTGCAACAAGATGTTAAGAAATTTTTACAAGGTTGTAGGTTATGTAAGATGGAAAAAGGAGTGAAGCAAAATACATGATTGTATCAACCATTACCTTTACTAGAGAAGACATAGGAGGATATTAGTATGGACTTTGTTCTTGGCCTACTGATAACTTAGAGAGGGCATGATTCCATCTTTGTAGTGGTGGATAGGTTTTTGAAAATGGCACATTTCATTTCTTGCAAGAAGACTAATGATGTTGTTCATGTAGTAGAATTTGTTTTCAGGGAGGTGGTAAGACTACATGGATTACCAAAGAGAATAGTTTAGAATCAGGACACCAAGTTTGTTGGGTACTTTTCAAGAACCTTGTGGAAAAATTTGAAGAGAGATTTGAAATTCATCTCAGCACACCATCCATAGACTAATGGACAGACATAAGTTGGGAATAGGAGGTTGGCAAACCTGTTGAGATGCTTGGTTGGAGATTAACCAAAGGGATGGGATTTGGTTTTACCATGGGTGAAATTTTCATACAATATTTGTGTCAATAGGGGCACTCATAAATCACCATTCTAGATAGTATATGGAAGGAGTCCTAGAATTGTATCACAATTAAGAAAGTTGGACAAAGGATAGACAAGTAGCACTATAGCTGAAGACTTTGGAGGTGAGGCATCATATTAATAAAATGAATACACAGTAGAAGGCTAAGGAAGACAAGAAAATGAGGTATAAGGAATTCCAGGTGGGAGATGAAGTCATGGTTCATTTAAGAAAGGAGAGATTTCCAGTAAGAACATATAATAGGTTGAAGATGAACAAGTTTGGACCATGCAAAATACTGAAGAAGCATGATTCAAGAAATGCTTATGAATTAGACTTGCCCAGTGAAATCAATATTTCACCAGTTTTTAACATTTTAGATTTGATAGAATATCATGAGGGAGGTGCTAAGGATCAGATCATAGAAGCGGAGTGGAATATTCTAGAAACTATTGCAGCTACATAGGAGATTGAAGACATTTTGAACAGTCATGTTGGCAGAAGCAAAAGGAACAGGACATGTGAAGAATTTTTGGTCAAATGCAAAGGATGACCTATAAAAGATTCATCATGGTTATCAAGGGAGAATGTTAACTATCTTGGTTTTCCTTTGACCATCTGAGACATGATAGGGTCACTTCTCAAATTACCCAAGGTGTCTGATGCAGGAGCATCCTGGGTGAAAGAGTAATCTTGCATCGCCCAAAAATATTTTCTAGTTTCTTTTCTATAAGGGCTATTTTGTGCAGAGTTACTATTTCTGGAAAGTTACTATTTTTAGTAAGTTTTCCGTTTGAGCTCAGAATGTTCTATTTTCTTCCTTTGAGATTCACTTTCATTGTATCAGCCAACCAGTAAAGTTTCATTTCTAGATCAAGTCTAGTTTTGTAGATATTGGATATTTTTGGTATTGGCAGCAGGGTACAGAAAATTCAAACTCAATTTTGAAGGCTTTAGAGGCTCCGAATGGGGTTGAAACTTTGGCTGACTAGGCTTGCTCGAGTATGGAATTGTAGAGCACTTCATGGAATTTCTAAAATGGGGCTACGACGGCCCATTGGGTCAACGGTTGATGAGTTATGATCTCTGGAAGTTGCACTACTTGAATTTGAAAATGTTAAAGTTTCTTCAAAATTTATTTTTGGGTTCCATAGTTGTTTGGGCCTACTCACACGTAATAAAAATGAATAATAATATCTTAGGGCTGGTTGTCCTCAAACTTTAGGGTTTAATCTCTAGAGTCTTCTTGGGCGGTTAAAATTGCCTATATATTGAAGGCTCGTAGGGTTGTCTAGGGCAGTTCTAGGTTATACAACTGGTAGCTTTGGCTTGCAGATTATTGTAATAAAATGCCCATGTGGTTGTGCATGTTGCATTTCTAAAGGTGCATGTTATATTTTAGAATATTGTAATTTCATTTAATGGTGGATAATAGAAAGCCCATTTCCTGTCTTTGCAAATCTTATTATTCTAAATTTTGTTGTGTATTTGTGTTAATAAGGGGAGGACCTTTCATCAAGTGGTATCATAGAAAGAGTTCCTGAGTGTGTAGATAGATCACCAAATTTGAGGTAGTTTTCACCTAGACTGTGGTTGTGGGTTCGTGTGATAAGAGCCAAAAATGCCCCCATGAAGGAATTATGGTAGAAGAGCTGGAGGTGTAATAGAAGAGGGCTTTAGAGTCCTCTAGAGGCAAGTGCAAGAGTTGAAAGAGGAGCTACATAGAGGAATGAATATTGAGGTAAGAAATGAAAGTGATGAGGAATCCAAAGAAGGACAAGGTGACCAGGAAGCACTAGAAGCACTAGAGATCCTGAACATGATAGGCTTTTGAGAGCCATTTCCAAGATTGGAAAGAGACCTAAGATTGAAGTTGCCACGTTTTTGGGAAATATTAACCCAGAGGACCTGATCGATTGGATTAATGATCTAGAAAAATATTTTGAGTTTGAAGATGTCAAATACATAGATTGGGTCAAATTTGCAAAGGCCAAACTGAAGGGCCATGCAAAAATTTGGAGGGAGATTTAGTTGGAGTGGAATAGAAGACGAAAGGAGAAAATCACAAGATGGGACCGAATGGTGGAGAAGTTGAAGAGAGAGTTCATTCCCATTGATTATGAGCTAGATCTGCTAAGAAAATGAAAGGGTTGAAGCAAGTGGGAAAATCTATGCAGGAGTATACAAAAGAGTTCTAGCGAGTCCTCATTAGAATAGGTCATGCTAAACCAGAGAAGGAAAATGTTACCCATTATCTTTGTGGATTGTAGCTAAGTATTTAGGATGAGTTGATTCTGGTTAGAATCCAGTATTGAAGAGGCATACCAGTTTTCCCTAAGAGTGGAAGAGAATCTAAACAAGAATTTTGAAAGAAAGCAAGCTAGAAGAGGTCGTAGTGGAAGATTCGGTGGATGGTCTTATGGAGGCCAAAATGGAGATCAAAAAAAGAATGATGAGTCAAGTAGTAGTCAGAATTATAGGGGAAATGATTTCAATAATTCCCTTGATCAAAATAATAGGAATCAGAGAGGAAGAGTAAGAGGGCAAGGACCACGAAGAGGTGGTTTTCATGGGACATGTTTCCATTGTGGGGAAGAAGGACACCGAGCCTTTGAATGCCCACAACATCAAGGAAGGATGGATATGAGGAATGAAGGCCATGCACGAATTACACATGCAAATGAAGAAGCTCAGTCTGAACTCTCCAATGATGTTGAGAGAGGAGAAACCCTAGTTGTCAGGAGGATCCTGATAAATGAAGAGAAGAGCTCAGGTCAGAGGAAGAGCCTATTTCGCAATAGATGCAAGAGCGGGGAAAAGTGTTGTGATTTTATTATTGATGGTGGAAGCATTGATAATCTGGTATCAGAAGAAATGGTCAAAATGTTGAAGCTAAAAAGGGAAAAACAACCGTGTTCATAGAGAATTTACTGGGTGCAAGATGACCACAAGGTCCTGGTTAATGAGCAATGCTTAGTGAAGTTCAAGAATTGAAGTTACCGAGATTGGGTAATTTATAATATCATCCCCATGGATGCATTTCATTTGTTGCTGGGAAGGCCTTAGAAGTTTGACAGGCATGCCATACATGATGGTCATGCTAATACTTATTATTTGACAAAGGATGGAGTCTGACACAAGCTGAAGCCATTGAAGGAAAAAGGAGAAAAGGTATGTAGTAATGCAAGACTATGTTTAGTTGAGGGAAGAAAGTTATTAGAAGGTATGAGACATGAGAATATGTATTTTTCCCTAATTCCAAAAGTGGGTAAAGAAGAATTAGAAGATGTACATGCACAAGTTGCAGACTTGTTGGAGGAGTTTCAGGTTATTGTTTCTAATAATGTACCTAATGGATTACCACCAGTGAGAAAGATTAGTCATCAGATGGATTTGATCCTTGGGGCCAGTTTTCCAAACAAGGCAACCCATAGGATGACTCTAGCAGAGAGTGAGGAATTAAACAAACAAGTGCATGAGTTATTGCAGAATAGATTGATCCAAGAGATCTTGAGTCCATGTGTTGTACTAGCGGTATTAGCACCAAAGAAAAATGGAGGATGGAGGATGTGTACAGATTCTCGAGCTATCAATAAGATCACTATCAAGTACAGATTTCCCTTGCCAAGAATGGATGATATTATGGATTGTTTGAGTTGAGCTAAGTATTTCACAAAGATAGATCTAAAGAGGTGATATCACCAAATCGGGATCAAAGAAGGAGATGAATGGAATACAACCTTCAAGACAAAGGAGGGCTTGTATGAGTGGTTAGTCATGCCTTTTGGGCTAACCAATGCACTAAGCATATTCATGCAGCTCATGAATGAAGTACTGAAAGAATTTTTGGGTAATTTTTTTATTGTGTACCTAGATGATATTTTGATTTTCAGTAAGATATTGGTAGAGCATATGATGCATATTCGTAAGGTGTTTGAGAGGTTAAGGGAAGAGAAGTTTCTGATAAATGTGAAGAAGTACAGTTTTGTGAGAAAGGAATTAGTGTATCTAGGAATTGTAGTCTCAGCAAAAGGTTTGAAATTGGACCCAGAGAAGGTGTAGGCTATCCTCGAATGGCCTATTCCAAGGAGTGCTACTTAGGTAAGATCTTTTGATGGTTTGGCTAGTTTGTTACAGAAATTTTATTCACAGTTTCAGTAGTATATGTGGACCCTTTACTGAAACAATGAGAGGGGATAGGAAAGAGTTTAAGTGGACTGTAGGGGCAGATAAGATTTTTTAATTGTTGAAAATAAAAGTTACAAAACAACATGTTTTAGCACTTCCATATTTTAGTAAGGTTTTTCAAGTAGGTTGTGATGCTAGTGGAAATGTTATTGGAGTAGTTTTGAGTCAGAAAGGTAAACCCATTGCCTATTTTAGTGAGAATTTGAATGATGCCAAAAGAAAATATTATATTTATGATCAGGAGATCTATGCTATAGTTAAGGCATTGAGGAAGTGGAGACATTATCTTTTTCCAAAAGAGTTTTTTTTATTTACCGATCATCAAGCTTTTCAATCTTTGAATAGTCAAGGAAAGTTGAATCAGAGGCATTTGAAATGGGTTGATTTTTTGTAGAGCTACACTTTTGTTTTGAAACATTGGAGTGGGAAGTCTAACAAGGCTGCAGATGCCCTTAGCATAAGACTGATTTTGCTAACAAAGATGCAGATTGAGGTTGTTGGGCTCAAGGAACTCAAGAGTTTGTATCCTAAAGATCCAGATTTTGTTGAATCTTGGAAAGCTTGTAGAGAACCTATTACTCTGGATAGAACCAAATGGTTGGATTTCATAATCCAAGATGATATGTTGTTCAGAGGTAGTTAGTTGTGCATTCAAAAGAGTTTTGTGAGGGAGAATATAATCAAATAAAATCATAGTGGAAGATTGGTTGGACATTTTAGGCAAGATAAAATCATTTCTCTGGTTAGTGAGAACTATTATTGGCCATAGTTGCAGCAATATGTAAATAAATTGGTACAAGGCTAAAGGTTATGTCAGATGTCAAAAGGAGTGAATAATAATACATGGTTGTATCAGCCATTACCTATACTAGAGAAGCCATGGGAGGATATTAGTATAGACTTTGTTCTTGGCCTACCGAGAACTCAAAGAGGGCATGATTCCATCTTTGTAGTTGTGGATAGGTTTTTGAAAATGACACATTTCATTCCTTGCAGGAAGACTAATAATGTTGTTTATTTAGCAAAATTGTTTTTAAAGGAGGTGGTAAGGCTACATGGATTACCAAAGAGCATAGTTTCAGGTCGGGACACCAAGTTTTTTGGGTACTTTTTGAGAACCTTGTGGAAAAAGTTAAAGATAGATTTAAAGCTCATCTCAGCACACCATCCACAGACTGATGGACATACATAAGTTGTGAATAGTATTTTGGGAACCCTGTTGAGATGCTTGGTTGGAGATAAACCATTTCAGATAGTATATGGAAGTAGCTCGAGAAATGCATCAGAATTAAGAAAGTTGGACAAAGGAGAGACAAGTAGCATTGAATCTGAAGAATTTTCAGAACAGTTGAAGAAATTGCATGAGAAGGTGGGCAACATATTAATCAAGTTAATAGACAGTACATGGCTAAGGAAGACAAGAAAATAAGGCAAAGGGAATTCTAGGTGGGAGATGAAGTCATGGTTCATTTGAGAAAGGAGAGATTTCTAGTAGGAACATATAACAAGTTGAAGATGAAGAATTTTTGAGAATGAAAAATAATGAAGAAGTATGATCCAAGAAATGCTTATATAGTAGAGTTGTCTAGTGAACTCAATATTTCACCAGTGTTTAACATTTTAGATTTGATAGAATATCATGAGGGAGGTGTTGAGGATTAGATCAAAGAAGCACAATGGAATATTCCAGCAACTACTTCAGCTACAAAGGAGATTGAAGACATTTTGGATAGTTGTGTTTGCAAAAGCACAAGGAACAAGACATATGAGGAATATTTGGTCAAATGGAAAGGACAACTAGTAGAAGATTCATCATGGCTATCAAGGGAGGAGGTTAACTGTCTTGGTTTTCCTTTTACCACCTGAGACATGACAATGTCACTTCTCAAATTACCCCGAATGTCTGATGCAGAAGCATCCTAGGTGTAAGAGCAATCTTGCATCACCCAAAAATATTTTATGGTTTCTTTGCAATAAGGGCTATTTTGTATAGAGTTACAATTTTTGGAAAGTCACTATTTTTAGTAAGGTTTCTGTTTGAGCTCAGAATGTTCTATTTTCTTCCCTGCAGATTCACTTTGATTGTATTAGTCTGCTAGTAAGTTTCATTGCCAGATCAAGTCTAGTTTTGCAGATATTGGATATTTTCGGTATTGGTAGCAGGGTACATAAACTTTGAACTCAATTTTGAAGGCTTTAGAGGCTTCAAATGGCATCAAAACTTTGGCTAACCAGGCTTGCCCAAGTGTGGTGTTGTAGAGAACTTTGTGGCATTTCCAAAATGGGGTTACGACGACCCATCGGGTCAATGATTAATGAGTTATGGACTCCAGAAGTTGCGCTAGCTGAACTTGAAAATGTTAAAGTTTCATCAAATTTTCTTTTTAGATTCTGAAGTTGTTTGGGCCTACTCTTATGTAATAAAAATGAATAATAATATCTTAAGGATGGTCCACACAAAACTTTAGGGTTTACTCTCTAGAGTCTTCTTGGGCAGTTAGACTTTCCTATATATTGAAGGCCTATAGGGTTGTCGAGGGCAGTCCTGGGTTATGCAGCTAGTGGCTCTGACTTGCAGATTATTGTAATAAAATGCACATGTGGATGTGCATGTTGCATTTATGAAGGTGCATGTTATATTTCAGAATATTGTAATTTCATTTCATGGTGAATAATAGAAAGCCCACTTCCTGTCTTTGCAAATCTTTTTATTCTCAATTTTGTTGTGTGTTTGTGTTAATAAGGGGAGCACCCTTCATCAAGTGGTATCAGAGCAGGAGTTTCCTGAGTGTGTAGATAGATTTCCAACTGTGAGGCAGTTTGCACATGGATTGTGGTTGTGGGTTTGTGTGATAAAAGCCAAAAAAATGCTTCCATGAAGGAACCATGGCGGAAGAGATGAAGGTGTGACAGAAGAGGGATTTAGAGTCCTCTAGAGGCAAGTGCAAGCATTGCAAGAGGAGCTACATAGAGGAATGAATATTGTGGTTAGAGAGGAAAGTGATGACGAATTCGAAGAAGAAGGACAAGGTGACCAGGAAGCACAAGAAGCACCTAGAGATCCTGAACATGATAGGCTTTTGAGAGCCATTTCCAAGATTGAAAAGAGACCTAAGATAGAAGTTCCCACATTTTTGATAAATCTTAACCCAGAGGAGCTGATCAACTGGATCAATGATCTAGAAGAATATTTTGAGTTTGAAGATGTTGAAGATCCAAATAGGGTCAAATTTGTGAAGGCTAAACTGAAGGGCCATGCAAAAATTTGGTGGGAAGAGATTCATTTGGAGAGGAATAGAAGAGGAAAGGAGAAAATCACAAGATGGGACCGAATGGTGGAGAAGTTGAAGAGATAGTTCATTCACGTTGATTATGAGCTAAATTTGCTGGGAACATGCAAGGGTTGTAGAAAGCAGGAAAATCTGTGCAGGAGTATACAGAAGAGTTCTATCGAGTCCTCATTAGAACATGTCATGAAAAACCTAAGAAGGAAAGAGTTTCTCGTTATCTTTGTGGCTCACGGATAGGTAGTCAGGATGAGTTGAGTCTGGTTAAAATGACCAGCATTGAAGAGGCATACTATTTTTCCATGAGAGTGAAAGAGAAGATGAACAAGAAGTTTGAAAGAAAGCAAGTTGGAAGAGGTCATGGTGGAAGATCTGACAGACGGTCTTATGAAGGCCAAAATGAATATCAGAAAAGGAATGATGAGTCACTTAGCAATCAGAATTAGATGGGAAATAATTTTAATCGTTCCTATGATCAACATAATAGGGATCAAAGAGGAAGAGGAAGAGGGTGAGGACTAGGAAGAGGCAGTTTTTGTGGGACATGTTTCCATTGTGGAGAAGAAGAACACTGAGCCTATGAATGCCCATAGCATCAAGGAAGGAAAAATAGGAGGAATGAAGGACATGCACAAGTTGTGCATGAAAATGAAGAAGCTAAGTAAGAACACTCAGATAATTTTGAGAGAGGAGAAACCCTAGTTGTCAAGAGGATCTTGATAAATGAAGAGAAGAGATCAGATCAGAGGAAGAGCCTATTTTGTACTAGATGCAAGTGCGGGGAAAAGTGTTGCGATGTGATTATTGATGGTGGAAGCACTGATAATTGGGTATCAGAAGAAATGGTCACAAAGTTAAAGCTAAAAAGGGAAAAACATCCACATCCATACAAAATTTCCTGGGTGCAGAATGACCACATGGTCCTGTTCAATGAGTAGTGCTTAGTGAAGTTTAAGATTGGAATATATCAAGATGAGGTACTTTGCGATATCATCCCCATGGATGCATGCCATTTTTTGCTGGGAAGGGCTTGGCAATTTGACACACCTGCCATACATGATGGTCATGCTAATACTTATTCTTTGACAAAGGATGGAGCCTGACACAAGATGAATCCATTGAAGGAAACAAGAGAAAATGTATGTAGTAATGTTAGAATATGTTTAGTTGATGGAAGAAAGTTCTTAGAAGGTATGAGTCATGAGCATATGTGTTTTGCCCTAATTCCAAAAGTGGGTAAAAAAGAAGTAGAAGATGTACCTGCTGAAGTTGCAGACTTGTTGAAGGAGTTTTAGGATATTGTTTATGATAATCTACCTGATGGATTACCACCAGTGAGAAAGATTAGTCATCATATGGACTTTATCCTAGGGGCCAATTTTATAAACAAGGCAATCCATAGGATGACTCAAACAGAGAGTGAGGAATTAAACAACCAAGTGCATGAGTTATTGCAAAAGGGATTGATCTGAGAGAGCTTGAGTCCATGTGTTGTACCAGCGGTATTAGCAGTAGAGAAAAATGGAGAATGGAGGATGTGTACAAATTCTCAAGCTATCAATAAGAGCACTATCAAGTACAAATTTTGCTTGCCAATAATGGATGATATTACAGATTGTTTCAGTGGAGCTGGGTATTTCACAAAGATAGATCTAAAGAGTGGATATCACCAAATCAGGATCAGAGAAGGAGATGAATGGAAGACAACCTTCAAGACAAAGGAGGTCTTGTATGAGTGGTTAGTCATGCCTTTTGGGCTAACCAATGCACCAAGCACATTCATGTTTCTCATGAATGAAGTATTGAAAGAATTTTTGGGTAAGTTTGTTATTGTGTACCTAGATGATATATTGATTTTCAGTAAGACATTGGAAGAACATATGATGCATATTCGTAAGGTGTTTGAGAGGTTAAGGGAAGAGAAGTCTCTGATTAATCTGAAGAAGTGTAGTTTTGTGAAAAAGGAATTAGTGTATCTGAGATTTGTAGTCTGAGTAGAAGGTCTAAAAATGGACCTAGAGAAGGTGCATGCTATACTCAAATTGCCTACCCAATGAGTTCTACCGAGGTAAGATCTTTTCATGGTTTGGCTAGTTTTTATAGAAATTTTTTTCACGGTTTCATTAGTATCTATGGACCCTTGAATGAAATAATGAGAGGGCATAGTAAAGAGTTTAAGTGGACTGTAGGGGCAGATAAAAGATTTGAATTCTTGAAAAGAAAAGTTACAAAACAACCTATTGTAGCACTTCCAAATTTTAATAAGGTGGTTCAAGTAGATTGTGATGCTAGTGGTAATGCTATTGGAGGAGTTTTAAGTCAGGAAGGTAAACCCATTGCCTATTTTAGTGAGAAATTGAATGATGCCAAGAGAAAATATTATGTTTATGATCAGGATTTCTATGCTATAGTTCAAACATTTAGGAAGTGGAGACAACATCTTTTTCCAAAAGAGTTTGTTTTATTTACTAACCATCAAGCTTTGCAATATTTAAATAGTCAAGGAAAGTTGAATCAAAGGCATTTGAAATGGGCTACGGTTTTGCAAAGTTACACTTTTGTTTTGAAACATAGGAGTTGGAAGTTTAATAGGGTTGCAAATGCCCTTAGCAGAAGACTGATTTTTCTAATAGAGATGCAGATTGAGGTTGTTGAGTTCAAGGAACTCAAGAGTTTGTATCCTAAAGATCCAGATTTTGGCAAAGCTTAGAAATCTTGTAGAGAACATGTTACTCTAGATAGAACCAAATGGTTGGATTTCATAATCCAGGATGATATTTTGTTCAGAGGTAGTAAGTTGTGCATTCCAAAGAGTTCCATGAGGAAGAATCTAATCAAAGAAAAGCATAGCAGAGGACTGGTTGCACATTTTGGGTGAGATATAACCATTTCTGTAGTTAGTGATAACTATTATTAGCCATAGTTGCAGTAAGATGTTAAGAAATTTGTACAAGGGTACATGGTATGTTAGATGGAAAAAAGGAGTGAAACAGAATACAGGGTTGTATCAGCCATTACCTATACCATAGATGCCATGGGAGGATATTACTATGGACTTTTTTCTTGGCCTTCTGAGAACTCAGAGAGGGCATGATTCAATCTTTGTATTGGTAGATAGGTTTTTGAAAATTGCATATTTTATTCCTTGCAAGAAGACTAATGATGTTTTTCATGTAGCAAAATTATATTTCAAGGAGGTGGTAAGACTACATGGATTACCAAAGAGAATAGTTTCAAATCAGGACACCAAGTTTGTTGGGTACTTTTGGAGAACCTTGCAGAAAAAGTTGAAGACATATTTGAAGTTCAGCTCAACACAACCTCGAGAGATTGATGGACATATATAAGTTGTGAATAGGAGTTTGGGAAACTTGTTGAGATGCTTGGTTGGAGATAAACCAAAGGGATGGGATTTAGTTTTACCACATGTAGAATTTTCATACAATAATTCTGTCAATAGGAGAACTCATAAATCACCATTCCAAATAGTATATGGAAGTAGTCCCAAAAATGCATCAGAATTAAGAAAGTTGGACAAAGGAGAGACAAGTAGCACTGAAGCTGAAGACTTTGTAGAACACTTGAAGAAATTGCATGAAGAGGTGAGGCAAAATATTAATAAAATGAATACACACTACAAGACTAAGGCTGACAAGAAAAGGAGGCATAAGGAATTCCAGGTGGTAGATGAATTCATGGTTTATTTGAGAAAAGAGAGATTTCCTATAGGAACATATAATAAGTTGAAGATGAAGAAGTTTGGACCATGCACAATAATGAAGAAGCATGATTTAGGAAATGCTTATGAAGTAGAGTTGCCCAGTGATCTCAATATTTCACTAGTGATTAACATTTTAGATTTGACACAATATCATGAGGGAGGTGTTGAGGATCATATCACAGAAGCACAATGGAATATTCCAACAACTACTTTAGCTACAAAGGAGATTGAAGACATTTTGGACAGTTGTGTTAGTGGAAGCACAAGGAACATGACATATGAAGAATATTTGGTCAAATGGAAAGGATGACCTATAGAAGATTCATCATGGCTATCAAGGGAGAAGGTTAAACGTATTGGTTTTCCTTTGACCACCATAGACATGACAGGTTCACTTCTCAAATTAACCCAGGTGTCTGATGCATGAGCATCCTAGGTGTAAGAGAAATCGTGCATCACCCAAAAATATTTTTTGTTTTCTTTTCAATAAGGGGTATTTTGTGCAGAGTTACTATTTCTGGAAAGTTACTATTTTTAGTAAGTTTTATGTTTGAGCTTAGAATATTCTATTTTCTTCCCTGGAGATTCACTTTGATTGTATCAGCCCACCAGTAAAGTTTCATCACTAGATCAAGTCTAGTTTTGTAGATATTGGATATTTTTGATATTGGCAGCATGGTACAGAGACTTTGAACTTAGTTTTGAAGGCTTTAGAGGCTTTGAATGGGGTCAAAAATTTGGCTAACTAGAATTTACTATTTTAGGTGTTGTAGAGCACTTCATGGAATTTATGAAATGGGGTTATGGCGGCCCATTGGGTCAACGGTTGATGAGTTATGGTTTCTAGACGTTGCGCTACCTGAACTTGAAAATGTTAAATTTTCTTCAAAATTTCTTTTTGGGTTCCAAAGTTATTTGGACCTCCTCTTATGTAATAAAAATGAATAATAATATCTTAGGGATGGTCGACCTCAAACTTTAGGGTTTAATTTCTAGATTCTTCTTGGGCGGTTAAAATTGCCTATATATTGAAGCCCCATAGGGTTGTCTAGGGTAGTTCTAGGTTAAGAATCTGGTGGCTCTGGCTTGTAGATTATTGTAATAAAATTCCCATGTGGTTGTGAATGTTTTATTTATGAAGGTGCATGTTATATTTTAGAATATTTTAATTTCATTTCATGGTGGATAATAGAAAGCCCAGTTTCTGCCTTTGCAAATCTTGTTATTCTCAATTTTTTTTGTGTTTTTGTGTTAATAAGGGGATCACCCTTCATTAGTATTATTTTCAAATTCATAATTATAGCCATTGCATGTGTTTTTTTTATCTTTTTTGTTATTTCTTATCCTTGCGCAAATCTATTCAACAATTAAAACCTCAATGTAGATCAAGGGTTGGCATGATTTCGCAATCAAAAAGTGAAATGATCTTTACCATCATGGAATCACACATTGTCACCATGTGTCCCAGGCCCGCAAGTGCTCTAAGTAACGAAGGAAGATCTACAATTAAACCTTAGCAAAGATCGATGGTGGACGTAATGCAGTTAAACAAAGATGCACGTTGTATACTATTCACGGGATCACTCCTGATCGACAAGTTTTCTAGAACTTCAAATATTCTGAGCAATGAAGCAATAGGGATAACAGCTAGCATTACCAAACTACTTGAGAAAGTTGATGAGGATGAACGTCAGTTTAAAGAAAGTTAAAGTACACGCTACTAAATTCCTTTTCTTTCAACACATGGGTATGATCAACGGTGGTGTTTTAACCAAGAGGAAAAGGTAATCAAGTTTTATGGGAGGTTTAAGGTTGATCGGTGGTTAAAGCATGATAAAGATCAACATGGGTGTGATCCCACGAGCACATGGTTTAGCCTTCACGGGATCACACCTAAACAATGCATGTCTCAGACCCTCAAGTTCAAAGTAATGATGATCGATTGTTAAAACACGGAAGGAATTGATGGCTGGTGTGATCTCGCGATCAGAAAATGAATGAATTTTATCCATCATGGGATTGTGTGTTGAGCATACATGTTCTCAAAAATAAAAAGGATAAGATTCTTGGATGGCGACATTGACGTAGATTTATTTTTCATTTTTATATATAATTATATTTATGTGCCAATTATGGTTTTGTTTATTATTTTGATACGTTGACATTTTCCATGCAAGGTTTTGAGGATGATGAATACCATGGATCTGTCTGATAATGAATCATTTTGATCTTTAGGGACTAGGGAGGATAAGGAATTGCAAACATTCTTTAAATAACATTCAGAAGGATGGAGAATGCCTGAGGATGGTCGACAACATTGATGATCTTGTTCTTGATGCTGAAGATATTTGAAATACCATTGATGATATCCATCATCAAGTAGAGTATATATGGTTACCTGTGGATGAACATATGATCAAAGTACCATGATGATCATAATGAAGAACCATTATTTAAATTATCTAAGACAAACAACACAATATCTGCTGGCAGACTATTATTATGAATCCTAACGGTTGACAACCATTTGCAAATAGAGATGTTAATCATTCCTTAATTGTAACTATGATGTTCAGTTGTTTTTGATATATAAAAGCAGCAAAAGGGTGCTGGCCCGTAGAACAGGGGACTGGAGGCACATTAACAGTAGGTTAATGGCACAGTCACAGAGAGAGTACGAAACTATTAACCGTTATCACCAGCATCTAAGCTTTTACCTCTATCAAAAACAAATTTCATAGTTCTGCATAACAGTAAAAAACTAGAGTAACTAGCAGCCATATCCACCATCAAAATAAAGTTCCAGGGCCACGCAAGGCCAGTCCAAAAGCAGAAATTAAACTTAACAGAACCCCTCCAAACAAAACAGGGGAACAGAGGAACCTGACTAGCAAAAAGATAGTGCATCAAAACAACAAGTTAACCTTTTCCTCCTAACTGCTT